>JACTOM010000070.1:1546344-1605805 GCA_015832385.1 Elymnias hypermnestra
CGGAAGCTCAGAGTCACTCAGCGTGCGATGGAGAGGGCTATGCTCGGAGTTTCTCTACGTGATCGAATCAGAAATGAAGAGATCCGTAGTAGAACCAGAGTCACCGACATAGTCCTGCGAATCGCGAACCTGAAGTGGCAATGGGCAGGGCACATAGTCCGAAGGACCGATGGACGTTGGGGGCCAAAGGTGCTGGAGTGGCGACCCCGCACCGGACGGCGCAGTGTAGGGAGACCCCCCACAAGGTGGACCGACGACATAAAGAGGGTCGCCGGTAGCCGCTGGAGCCAGGCGGCGCAAGATCGGGCCTTGTGGAAGTCATTACGTGAGACCTATGTCCAGCAGTGGACGTCCATCGGTTGAAGCGACGACGACGACGACGACGACGATCCTGAAATCCGTTTTAAGTGACTATCACCATTGAACATTTTTGAAGCTATCGTGATTATCGAGCAAATAAGTGACCGAGTGAGTGAATTTAGTGGTTTCAAACCAGGTTCTATTATTATTTCAGAATTATTATAAATCAGTTAGGTGGTTTAGAAATTTATATCAGATATAGAATTGGACAAATTAGATACAATTTTAATATTTTATGTTTTTTATTCATATAATATTATAACAGTTTCGTGCAGCGGTCTTACGGTATACGGATATTGGAACTTTACTTAGTTGTGACGAGATATCTATAAGATTTGCTATGCCGGAGACTCCTTTATTTGAGACGAGGACTACATAACACTCCCCTACTTTTCGTAATAGTTTTCCCTGTTGTCATATCCTTTCTCATATGTTATGCCGCTTCTATTTGACTAGATTCTAAACAATATTGCAATGTATTTTTCTTTTAGAGTGACATAATAATAATAAAGCCCTTTATTTCCTTACAGTTTTACAGAGAAGTAGAAGTAAACATGCATAGACTTAACCTAATTAGTAACACATGTAAACGTACGTGTCGATACATTAGTATGCGAGTCTACATGTTCACACGTGTGTGTGTGAATGAATGAGTTCTTAATCTATACTAATATTAAATATTATTCTATAGGGATCCCTTGTTGGGTATAGGCCTCCCATCAGTTCGTCCAATCCGTCTTTAGCCCTTTCTCTCCATTGGTCTCCAGCTGTTCTCGCTAAATCTTCATTTCACCGTAGTTTCGGTCTGCCCACTTGCATCTTGCCAGTCGGGCCTGGCCACACAGTTGAAGTATAAGTTTACCTTTTATCTGTTAATCTGGCTATGTGGCCTGCCCATTTCCATTTTAATTGTAGTGCACGCTGCAAAGCATCGGTCAGTTTAGATTTTCGTCTAATTTCTTTGTTTGATGCTCCATAGCTCTTTGTCATACATATATATTGTGCTTTGTTTAGTGGCTATTCACCCAAGTTTGACTGGCATAAATTAGCGTTGGGAGAATGCATGAAACCATGACCATTTTTTAATGTTTAGACTGTAGTTCCCTTTCATAATTTCTTTTTGTGCCCAAAATTTATTTCAACTTATGGCTATTCTCCGATCTATTTCCTCTTCAATATATAAATCATTAAATGATACTTGTTTTTATAAGTAAATGTAAGAATTGACAAATTCGATTTTTGCATCATTTATAATGCTTATTGCTAATGCATGATTTTGCTTTTGCTTATACTTATTTCTAACACCATTATGTTGCTGTCTGTGGCCACTCATTGGACGGTATCAGCACGGTAACATAGCTTGTGTATTTACAAATTTCTTAAACCTTAATTACTAATGTCGAAAATCTGTTTTAAATTTCAAATTGATGTATTTAATTATATTACATAACGGAAAATTTGTGTTCATACTAAATACATTTTTGGTGTTAGCCATAAAGATTTACGTTAAAAATTAAACATTTTTGCCACAGCTTTTACAATTACTAAGCGAGGCAAAATCTTCATGTAATCCTTCGTTCTACATTGTTTACTCAACCCGTGTCACGTGATTCACGAAAAATAAACGTTAATCTCAAAGGTACACTAACATTGGCCTCGTAAAAAGGTACAGCGATAGACTTAACGCGGGGGTAAATGCAGCCGGCAGGTATGCCGGCGTGATGACAGTAGTACAGCTCCCGACGGGCCTCTTTCGCGATCCTCGTAAATTGCGAATATTAGGTTATAAGTACGGACTGTGGCGAGCAGCACGGGGGCCATCACCCGAACGCCGAACTCGTTCGTTGCTTTACATCGTGTCGTGATCTGAATCTGCTTTTTACCTATTCCCGAGGGCCTCATTCGCACGTGCAAATTTTTCAACGCTGACAGAGATTCGTAGTATATTTAAATTCGTTTTTATCATTGATCTATTAAAGTTATGTTATTGCATTTTATATGAATCATCGAATATGCTTATTGAATATTGATACGAGTACATCGTAGTAGAGAGAGCAATCATGTTTTGAAAATAACAAATCAATATAATCCTTTTATACACATGTTAGCATAACGTCATAATTTATTAAAACATAGTTTGGTCGTACTGTAAAAAATATTGCAATTATTACAAGGTATTTCTGTCCTTTACGGGATTAAACTGTTAAGATTGGGATAAACAAAAGCGTTAATGAAAATTTTGCTCATATGAGCTCCTTGTTTTCTCATAGCCTCAGATGTTTCCAAGTCGCTTAATCCTAAAATTATTTTAATAGGATGCATTTTGCTATGTTCCTTATGCTGATCGTGATAATAACACCAGCTGCGGCATTGTGACGGTGTCAGTTTGCCTACCCCACTTCCTAACGATTTCATTAGGCGAACGTTGGCAGTTGCATTTTCTGATATGAGTATATTCGCTTTGCGAGTCTTGGTAATATTATGTTAATATGTCATTTAAATATTTATGATTATGGTTAACGTGTTACTGAAAAAAATACATGCACTTTATTAGTGGCTTCGTTAGCATCTTAGTTTAATTTCCATTGTTTTCGATACCACCATTATCATTGTTATTGACCCTAAAATATTGAATTGGATATGAATATGAAATTTTCTCTATTTCTTTGCCCCATGGGTTTTGTTCAGGAAAAAACTTGTAGCAGGGGATTAAGAGAAGGCGGTGGATTGTAATATCAGTATGGTAATAACATAATGATGTTGACGCACTTTAACTCTTACAAACTTCGACAACTTAAATAAATGGTGCCATGATAGTGGCTTAACAAATCCCGTCAAAACTAAGTTAATGCATATACATTTACCCAACTTAAAAACTAATAGAAATTGAGGCAAAACATTATTGCGTTTAATCATAGCGGTTTGCATAATCCACAACTCAACCACTTTTGTAGCACTATAAAAGTTGTTAAATAACATAAATATCTCGGTTTGATAATTGACCATCGATTCAACTGGCTTGACCATATTAATTATGCGTCCGATAAGCTAAATCATTTTTAGCTAAAATAACTAGAATAATAAAACCTTTATATTGTCGTGTAAAGTTACTGCTTTATAATGTAATAGTTGAATCGACCATATATTACGGGCTAAGTAGCCCGTTATGGGCGAACGAATAAAACGTATTTATAAAAAATCTATAAATTACAATTTGGAATTTTATAAAATATAGTTCCTTTAAATATCAAAGCACGGGCAAAAACAAATGAACACATTAAAATAAATACTGCAATGTAATGTTAATTCATTGTAAGGTAAATTATCAATTATTAAATGAAAAACTTTTCAACTTAAACAATTAAAAAGAAGTGTCCCATAACAGGCTTACCCGCAAAATGACTTAGAAAAATAAACTTCCTCGTTTAATAAACGAAATCAATATGGAATATCGATCTAAGTGAACTAAAAATAATCGCAATAAGAAACTTATTAGTTTTCCAATACTTAGCTAAAATATATAGCAAACGGAATGCGGAACATATAACTTTTGTGATTTTTGTAGTGTTGTTTGATTTGTGTTAATGTTTATTTATTTTATTTCATAATAAATAAATAAAAAACTTTAATTTAAACAAATATTATAAAGAGGAAACATAGACATGGGCTATATTACGTTTTCTAAAAAAAAATAGAGATCCCTAATAAAAATGCACTAATGTATCTCAAGGTATGAAAAAATTAGTCACTAAAAAATTGACGTCGCGTTCGCTTGTGAAACTATTGATGATAGAACAAAAAAATGTTCTACAATATTATATAACATATTAATATCTACAAAAAAGTCCGCAATACCATATCTCCTAGCTACTGTGGTTATGCCACTATAACAAATTTTTTTGCATTTTAAATGGTAATAAAAGTGCCGACAATAATCATATTATTCATACAGAGATATGAATAATATGGTTGGTATTAATCCTTATCCTATTAAATCCCGAGTCGAACTCCGAGTGTCAAATGATGTGTATAGGGAAGTTCTGAGACAATGAATTATTACAAATAAATATTTTCGCTAATATTATAGAAGAAAGTTATAACATAATTTTTGTTTTTATTTTTAACAATTTATTATAATCAAGCCAAACATTACTGGACCGGTTTAGAAAATTCTTCCAATACCTGTAGAGTATTTTTAAATTGACTAATTGACATTCAACGTAAATGATGTTACGAATTTGAAAATGTATTAGTTAGATATCTGCCTGGGAAATTGCGACACTATGGCCTCGCGGGCACAGCATTAGACCTGATGAGTTCATATTTAACCAATAGAACGGAAAAGGTCTGTGTCAATGGCAAGCTTTCTGCGGGGTCTGTGACAAAAATGGGACTCCCACATGGTTCCATATTAGGACCATTTCTGTTCCTCATTTATATCAATGACCTTCCTTACTTTGTTAAAGGTGATCATGAGATTTTTCTGTTTGCTGATGATACTTCGGTATTGTTTAAGATTGATAGGTGACAAATAAATTATGACGCCGTAAACAACTCTCTCAATAAAGTGGTACAATGGTTTGGATTGGTTAACACGCGGTTAAAAGAATTCGTCGTCTGACAGATGTTGATACTGCCAGGCTGGTATATTTCAGCTAGTTTCACAGCATTATGTCATATGGTATTCTACTTTGGGGTAATGCTGCTGATATAGATGCCATATTTGTACTGCAGAAAAGGGCCGTCAGAGAGTCGCTAAGAAATAAATTCAAGGCAGTTAACATAATGACAGTTCACTGCGTATATATATATTAGAAAACTTGTTGTACGTACATGAAAACATTGACTCTTAATAAATAGAGTGAATGTACATCATATAACTTACGAAACCAAAACAAACTTGTTATAAATTCTAGTAGGCTGCATAAGATTAACAACTCATTTAAGGGTAACTGTAAACGTTTCTATAATAAACTCCCACAAGACGTTCTAAAGATGTCAATTAATAAATTCAAAGTCTTTGGTAAAAGAAAGTTGATAGAAAACTCGTATTATAAGTTGCAAAACGTTAGAAACGCGTGGGAGTAAACGAATTGCTCTAATTTGAATTAAAATATAGTAAACTCATATGATATTGTAATTATGATGCTAACAAAAAAAATACCCGACTGAGTTTGTTGCGGGTTCTTCTAGGATCAGGGCGCGAAGGAACCCTCGTAACTTTAGATTTTAAGCCGTTCTTGAGTACCATCATCAGACGTATATTAGAATCAGAGTGTGGGAAAAAAATATATAATTTGAGGATTCAAAAGTACTGTAATATGCCTACTTGAATAAAGAGATTTTTAATTTGATTTGATATATTCGTTTTATAAAGTAAGATCTGTATATTGATAAGATAATGAATGTAAGGGTGTCTAAAAATCTGAAAGGCAGTAATTAAAAACTAAGTGAAATACAACTTTTATGTTAACAAAAATAAATATATAGTCCGACTTATTAAGCTTGCCGCTGCCACGAGATCGGTATCTACGCTGGTGAAACCGCGGACCATTGCTAGTTTTTAAATAAAGTATTTGATACCGTTCTACGTCGGTAATACATTACCGGGTGTTCCGACACCCTGACGCCCGTGCCGCCCTAAACGCCGGCGCTTCGGCCACGGCCTTTGTGCCACCCGTATAATTACTCTGGGACTATGGGAAATATCTCACCGGGAGCTAAAGTAATTTTATATTACACAAAATTATTGCAGATAAAAATTTTGTCTAGATTTCAAAAT
Organism: Elymnias hypermnestra; assembly: GCA_015832385.1. NCBI lineage: Eukaryota > Metazoa > Arthropoda > Insecta > Lepidoptera > Nymphalidae > Elymnias > Elymnias hypermnestra. The sequence goes on from JACTOM010000070.1 coordinate 1,552,487, forward strand.
TCCTTGGGAAGCTCTTTGAACCGTTATTAGTTTATCCGAATTGACGAATCCTGCACTAGTGATAATGCTAATGTGTGTCTCCTCTTAATAAAAATGCAACGTTGATTTACGTGAATCACGCTGTACAATTTTATAATGTACAAGTTAATTAACACATGCAACAATTATTCGTGAAAAATGATACTTGTTCGTAACGTAAAATAATCAAAATCAATTTTGTAGTGTTATGAAAGGAAAACAAGTAACAAAATATCAATAAAAGTAAGAAATTGTTCACATGCGCCCAAAGTACAAATAAAGATATTTCTAACAAGTATGTTTGTAGTTCGAGAGAAATCTTATCTGATGGGACGAACTTTTGTCAAGACAAATTATATGTAGCAAATAAAGCGGCAAAGTTTTATGATACGTGGGGTTATCAGTCGAGCTAAATTTAACATACAAGTACGTGGGCTGTGTTTGCTCTCACAACTGTATTAAATGCTGCTCGGTGCTTCTCATTTTCTCGCAACCCCTGTAAATTAAGAACATTTTACGTCCATGTCGCGCGTCATACGCGTCTATAAACCAAATAATATATGCACGCTATTTTAACGTCTACATACTTACCATCTACGCTGTGTGTTCAAAAAGTATTGCGAATTTTGTGTTTTTTCAAAAATTATTTATTTATTCATGAATAACTATTTTGTCCCCTTCAAAGTAATCTCCATGAGATATTATACACTTGTGCCAACGGTTTTTCCAATCTTCGAAGCACTTCAAAAAATCATTTTTTTTTTTTTTGTTCAGCTCCTCCTTCGATGCCGTCTTTATCTCGTCAAGAGAAGAGTAACGTCGTCCTTTCATGGGCCTCTTCAGTTTAGGGAACAAGAAAAAGTCACAGGGGGCCAGATCTGGGGAATACGGTGGCTGCGGCATCATTAGTGTGTTGTTTTTGGCCAAAAAGTCGCGCACAAGCAACGATGTGTGAGCAGGGGCGTTATCGTGGTGCAAAAGCCAATTTTTGTTCTTCCACAAATCCGGGCGTTTCTGGCGGATTGCTTCGCGCAAATTGCGCATAACTTGCAGGTAATATTCCTTATTGACCGTTCTTCCCTGTGGCAAGAACTCATGATGCACCACGCCCCTGCAATCAAAGAAAACTGTCAGCAAAACTTTCACATTCGATCGAACTTGGCGCGCTTTTTTCGGTCTTGGTTCGTGCGGCAGCTTCCATTGAGATGATTGAGCTTTGGTTTCCACGTCATAACCATAAACCCACGATTCGTCACCAGTTATGACCCTCTGGAGCAAATTTGGGTCGTCGCGGACAGAGTTTAACATCTCATTAGCAATGTTCATGCGATGCTGTTTTTGGTCACAATTGAGCAATTTTGGTACGAATTTCGCGGCGACCCGTCTCATGCCCAAATCATTGATAAAAATCGAATGGCACGAGCCAATCGATATGTTTAGGTCCTCAGCAACTTCTCTAACGGTGATTCGACGATTGGCCAATACCATTTTCTCCACTTCATTAATTTTTTCGTCTGTTGTTGAAGTGCTCGGGCGTCCGGCACGCTCTTCGTCGTTCACATCTTCTCGGCCTTCTGAGAACATTTTGTACCACCGATAAACGTTGCTTCGGTCCAAGGTAGCTTCTCCGTATGCCACAGTCAACATTCGGAATGCATCCGCGCACTTAATTTCGTTTTTCACACAAAATTTGATACAGGTTCTTTGATCCATTTTTTTGAATAGGTAAAAATCGAAGACGATCCAAAACACGTGCAAGCAAAGCAGCTGTCAACAATTAAATGAACATTCAAAATGGCCGAGCTTGTCGGCATAAGTGAGAGACATGAGTACCAACATAACGCCACAAAAAATTCGAAATTCGAATATACGTAACCCGCGAAAATTCAAAATTCGCGATACTTTTTGAACTCACCTCGTATATGTAGTACTTGCAGTGCCCCGCGGTTTCACCCCCGTAGATACCGATCTCGTGGCAGTGGAAAGTCTAGTTGGACTATGGATTTATTTCCCTTAGTTTTGAATTACTTCCTTTCACCTTATTAGATACATATTTACATTCATAATGTTGTCTATATACAGATTTTACTTTACTTATATATATATATATATATATATATATATATATATATATATCTCTAACTAACGCATTTTTAAATTTGTAACATCACTCACGTAGAATGTCCGGCTGTAACAAATTTAAAAATACTCTACAGGTATTGAAATATTTTTTAAATGGGTCCAGTAATTTTGTCTTGATTATAATAAACTTTCTTCTGTAACATTACAGAAGAGATTTATTTGTAATACTTTATTTAAGAACTTCCCTATACACATTTGACACTCTAGAGTTCGACTCGGGATACATTATTTTTTCTTTACATCGAGATTTTTGCCATCGGTCCATTAAATTTTGTGTGAAAACGTTACAAACATACATACATACAAAACACGAATGTTTTCTCTTTATAATATTAGTAAAGATTATTCTATATATATAATTTGTAGTGAACAAGGATCACTTAAAGACTCATCACGAAATCTTTAATACTATTCGTCTAATTGATTTGAATGTCGGCATACGTATTCCACTGACGACGTAGATTCTTACCACGAACGGATTTCCCCGCATTGCCACGGGATCGAGTGGTTATCATTATGGGGGTAACACCACGCGGGACAGCTAGTACTTTTATAAATTGTAAATATAACTTTAAATCGTATTAAACGAACGGTGATGTCAAAGACTCGCAGGTATTTTATTTTATCCAGTAGCTAGTTCAAAGCGTTGTTTGTTAAGTTCCAACTTGAAGTATCTTTTAAAAATTCTTTTTATATACGTCAACCTGGGAAAAGTTCCACTTAGTTTCGTCCGCCCGACGCTGTATCGCAACTCTTAAGTAGAAACTACGCGAGTAGTTGCAAACCCAGGGACGCTTTTAAGACGTTTCCATAATAAATGTCAGTTGCAAAATATCGCGCTGCGGTGCGTCTTGATTTTCCATATACATATACTTTATAGTAGAAAAGTATTAAATCTTTTGTTGTCTATTAACATCTCTTTCTAAATGTAATACAAATGATTTTACTTCGTCTGTTATAGAATATGAATTAAAATTCCACTGATGTGTCCATAATCAAATTCATTACAAAGACAATAATGCGAAGATGGTTTAGACCACTGAATGTATTCATCATCATGATATTCTTATCCATTTGCTATTGAATTGAAGTTTACAGAGTAACTCCTTTCGCAATAAGGATTGGTCGGCCAGTTTTTTTCCAGAGTTGCACGGAGGTGGGAACTACGCAGAGCCTCTCCATAACAGATATACTAAATTTGATAGGTGCGAGTACTCCCTTTGCTAGCAGAAAATGGGAGTTTAAATCACTGAAGAGTAAATTTAGACAATCGCATTTACTAATTTATCGGAGTCTGGTGGGAGGTTTCAGCTGTCGCTAGTTACTTCTGCAACAGCAAAAAAGTGCCGCCGAGTAAAATATTTGCGTTCCGGTACCATGCTGTACAAAAACCATACGAGGCGAATTTTCTCTTACTCGTCAATGTAGACACCAAATTAACTAAAATTTATTACTAATTCATGCCAATTATTACTGTAACAATGCAATCATTGTTAGCATCACTGATACAGTAACTGCACTTTGACATAATAGTTATGTCGGAGAAGTTAGCAGTAATTGAGATGTTTCATTAATACGCCGCGGGGGAGTGGGGCTAATATTCAGACTTAATGTGAGATCGATAACGTATTGAGAATAGTTTGTGAGCAAAAATTGTGTTATGGCATTTGTAATTTTAAAAGTGATTAAAAGTCCATTCTGATTTAGTTATTATATTGATATTTTAGCATTCTACAATTTTTTTTATCCATTCCAACTAAAAGCCTACTCATTGAAAATTTTAACGATATCTTTAGATATAGAGAATATTTAAAGATATCGTTAAAATTTACATTCGTTAATGAAAAACTTTTGTATTAATCTGTATAAATTCAAACACGTTTTTAAAACTTGTAGTGCTTCATTAATATAGTCTATCAAATACTAAATTAACAAATTTTATAGTACTCCTTAGTATAACCGCCAAATAAAATAAGCATTTAAAAGCAAGCCAAAACATAAGAAATAAATTGTTTTGTTGATTGGTGTGTAACAAACTGACTAGTCTTATATAACAAAGTTATGGGACGAATATTTCCGCATACATTTATTTATTAAAAGTTTAATTGTATCAAGAAACGATGACAATACAATAATTTATTACTTTTCAACTGATAATAAGTGTCCTGACTTGCACATCAGGATAAAGAAAAAATGAATATTATAAGATGACTAATGAAATTTCTAAGTCACATAAGACGGGGCTAAAATTGTCATTCTATTTCATCGATAGCAAAAAAAAATACTATTGAAACATTTATTATTACAAAATTACGTTATGGATACGGTATTCACGATACTTTCACAGTTTTCTACATAAGGGTAAGTAGCGGCTTATTAACGCCCCGCTGCTGGGCACAGCCCTTCTTCCTGATGAGGCTTTCTTACTCATTTTTTCACACATTAATTCTAATGTACGACTGTTGATAGTATTAAAAAACGGCTTAAAATATAAAAAGTTACGAGGGTTCCTTCGCGCCCTGTTATGACAAGAGCCTACAACAAACTTTTCTCTCCAAAAGAAATGTAGATGTTTTTAATATTAACTTATTATATCAAGATAGTGAATCTAGCCATTAATCGAGCGTTCGTATCCGGGCGACGGGACACGCACGCGTACTCTCTTCGTTCCACTGGGGTACATGGAACCCGATTCCTCGAACGTAGAGATAAAACGTATGTTCATTTTATTTTCACATTTGTCAGCGTTCGTTTTGTGCCCACTAACATAAATTGGATGTAGAGGGAAACCTCGCAGGTGAATGTAAAATAGCCGGCTTTTCCCAAGATAATACCACCGAAATTTTACGACACCATTATGGGATTTATTGGCCGTGTCACATTTAGCAAGAATATTTTCTTAAATATTTTTATAAAGTGCCGTCTGCGTTTGCTTATCGCTATTCTTCCACATATTTTCCTCCACGCCGTCACCAAATCTTTATTACTTATTATAGCATTACATTATCATATTAAATATTATAATGTAGCAAGTGTTATCATATTCTCATTAACTTGATAGGATTTCATACACATACAGGATTGTATCATGTCTATGTATAAGACACGTTATAAATTACTTAGTTCAACACATACTTGTGATAAACTAACAAATTTCTCAGTCAATATAGCTTTTTGATTCGCTGTTGATGAATTGTCAAGTTCTACGATCCGGATTTTGTTTATTTATTTATTTAAGGAATAGTGCAGTGGTAACTTAAAAACATGGGAACAATAAACCTGCAGAAGTATAATAAATAGTAAATTGTGTTGTAGTGATCAACGCCCTCCCTTATATATATAAAACACTCATTGTTCCTAAGTCTACAACAGAAACAAATAAATTTTGTAAATGAATTTTCTGCATGCATATTTAGGTCGGTATCATATAATTAGCGATGACCGTGACGGGGGGTATAAGAAATGGTAGGATATGAAAATGGAAACATTCGTCTAGTGACAGTTCTTAGTTTGTATCAACGTTACTTTTGTGTGTTTTAAAGTGTGTAATATAATAATAAAGAATCTAAAAATAGTATTACTTAACCTACAAATTAGAGAGCAACTCTAAAAATATCTTTATCGACGTAAAAAAATCTCTGAGTTCTCCAACAAACAAACAAGTAATATAAAAAAGTGATTTTCTATGCAGTTACTTTGACTATGTAATAAGGACTTCTAAATTACTCATGTCAGAAATAAATCGCCTTTTAGGTGAGCTTTCAATAGAAGGCGTTGTAATTTCCTACTCATTACAATTATTAGCGCAATCTGCCGAGACCTTCTTGAATGTATGACATAAAAATAAACCTTTAAACCTCTTCTGTGATCTTTCAATAAATCGCGTTGTACATTTTTGGCACCCCGATTAGTGTGAAATTCGCAGATACCAGAATACCCACTTAAACCTAGCGTTCTACTCAAGTGACCCGGATGACACCGGCTTTGAGGACCTACAATTCAATAGAGTGAAGCATAAAGCGTATACGTGCGACTTCTGCCACCCAGCCTCATCCGAGGCAAGGGAGCCCTCTCTTCAGCCTCTTGCTTCCTTAGCCTCTAATTTGCCTTCTACAGCAAGGTGGCCTTTGCAAAATAATGTATCCAACCGTCCTCCACCCGACTTCACTGGCGAGTGTTACACCAATTATGCTCTCCAGTGAAAGATCTTCCCTAACCAGCGACAACAAGATATGTCGCTGGGCTACCCACGCTGGTGCGTCACCTACAGGAGCACCGTACTCATGACAGACGGAGATTTCATCACGACCAACGACTTGGTGCAGGTACTTGTTGAAGCTAACTCGGCCGGTCAGCAACTATACCAGACGTTAGAAAAGAATTTCATATTACCAGCTATTGATAATTCTTTCAGTAATCTTATATAATTGAATAATCGTACAATCAATAATGTAATATTGACCGAAAGAATGACATCTGACAAATGACGAAGCATTGAGGATGAGGCCATTTGCCGTCGGCTATACGAGGTTGACTTATGTTTTGTGGTACAACTGTGGTGTCTTGTACTTATACATTATTTCTCATTTAGTACTATTAGTTTAGACTCTCCCTATGTATAGTTATTCGGATTTTCAATCGTGAATAATAAAAAAATACCTTTTATTCATCCATTCAATTAGGTTGCTTTAAATACTTGTGGATGACACTTGACGTTAACAAGACGTTTTCGAAATATTATTTGCGAACAATAATCTTTCTACCTTAAAGGCTATTAAACGTTTAAAGGTTTCTTTTTTTTCCAAAGAACACACTTCTCAAACTCACTAGAAGTTTGAAGATTGAGTTTTGTATTACTTGTTGGAAAGAATAATAAAATGTTCAGTTATATTCTGTAAATCACTGGATTATAAATAACATCTTTAGTGTCAGTCTGTTCACAAACTATGTGCTTACAAATGTACAATAGTACTGCCGTCTAGCGCCAATAACTATTGTCTGGTACACTAATGGTCGAAACAGGCGTTCAATTAAACGCACCAATACGGTCACAGATAGCCCGTTAAACGCTACGCATCGAATACTCGCCCGACGCCAGCCTCATTTCATTCTAAGCGACTTGGACAAATAGAAGCTTCTCTGTTCAGGAACAAATAGCAAACACACAGGGAGAGAACGGTTTTATTACGTAATGATGAGATTTTTTCTTATCGACTGAACACAATGTAGGGTTTTCTTATGTTATTTTCATTTTAGAATATAAAGGTTAATGTAATTGTCTATTAACGTCTACGCCTCATCACTCTTATAATTGTTAGAAAGGATTGTTAAAGGATAGACCCACCTGCTGTCTGTGTCTTCCACTGCGGTTTTACTGGCTACGCATATCTCAGATTAGCTCCAGGATTATGCAGGTTTCCTCACGTTTTTCTTCACTGATAAACACAATAATTTTAAATAACAATTACGCATATCAGTTTTACGAAGAGAACTTAGTGATGCGTGCTTAGGATTGTAATATTAGGGAATAATTGAAGTAAGTAGTCTATCTAACGCCCGGTATGCTTAGCAATATCACATTATAGTGTTAGTATTGACTCAGGCACTACATTTAGTAAAATTTAAAGATTTCGTGATGAGTCAATGAGTCGTCCTATTTTAGTGTTATATATTCAAAGCGGATCAATTAACAAATGAATCAAATGAATGCAAATGAATGAATCAATTTGACGGTTGTCAATTATATTTTATATTTTTTTTACATTTCGATTCAATTATTTATAATGTACCTACTAGCTGAACCCGCGACTGCGTCTGCGTGGAATGTTTTTTTGGTTAGTATTTTCTTTAATTTAGGCAAATTGTTTTACAAATAATAAACGTACGCATAAGTACTTCAATAAGCTATTTGCAGTGCACTGCAAAAATAAGACTTTTTTTAATGAACACCCCCGCAACCCCTCCTGCGAGTGGAATTTCGCAAAATCCGTTCTTAGCTGACCTCTACTTGGCAAAAGGAATATTCCTACCAAATTTCATGTCTCTCCGCCCTATGTGATGCGTCAATAGTTAACGACCCGGCAATCCACATTGCGGGCGAAATTTCGTAAAATACGTTCTTAGCTGACCTCTACTCGGCATAAGGAATATTCCTACCAAATTTCAAGTCTCTCCGCCCTATGTGATGCGTCAATAGTTAACGACCCCGCAACCCCCTTTGCGGGCGAAATTTCGTAAAATACGTTCTTGGCTGACCTCTACTCTGCAAAAGGAATATTCCTACCAAATTTCAAGTCTCCCCGCCCTACGCTGTGTGTTCGCGAATCTTGTGTTTTTTCAAAAATTATTTATTAATTCATGAATATCTATTTTGTCCCCTTCAAAGTAATCCCCATGAGATATTATACACTTGTGCCAACGGTTTTTCCAATCTTCGAAGCACTTCAAAAAATCATTTTTTTTATCTTGTTCAGCTCCTCCTTCGATGCCGTCTTTATCTCGTCAAGAGAAGAGTAACGTCGTCCTTTCATGGGCCTCTTCAGTTTAGGGAACAAGAAAAAGTCACAGGGGGCCAGATCTGGGGAATACGGTGGCTGCGGCATCATTAGTGTGTTGTTTTTGGCCAAAAAGTCGCGCACAAGCAACGATGTGTGAGCAGGGGCGTTATCGTGGTGCAAAAGCCAATTTTTGTTCTTCCACAAATCCGGGCGTTTCTGGCGGATTGCTTCGCGCAAATTGCGCATAACTTGCAGGTAATATTCCTTATTGACCGTTCTTCCCTGTGGCAAGAACTCATGATGCACCACGCCCCTGCAATCAAAGAAAACTGTCAGCAAAACTTTCACATTCGATCGAACTTGGCGCGCTTTTTTCGGTCTTGGTTCGTGCGGCAGCTTCCATTGAGATGATTGAGCTTTGGTTTCCACGTCATAACCATAAACCCACGATTCGTCACCAGTTATGACCCTCTGGAGCAAATTTGGGTCGTCGCGGACAGAGTTTAACATCTCATTAGCAATGTTCATGCGATGCTGTTTTTGGTCACAATTGAGCAATTTTGGTACGAATTTCGCGGCGACCCGTCTCATGCCCAAATCATTGATAAAAATCGAATGGCACGAGCCAATCGATATGTTTAGGTCCTCAGCAACTTCTCTAACGGTGATTCGACGATTGGCCAATACCATTTTCTCCACTTCATTAATTTTTTCGTCTGTTGTTGAAGTGCTCGGGCGTCCGGCACGCTCTTCGTCGTTCACATCTTCTCGGCCTTCTGAGAACATTTTGTACCACCGATAAACGTTGCTTCGGTCCAAGGTAGCTTCTCCGTATGCCACAGTCAACATTCGGAATGCATCCGCGCACTTAATTTCGTTTTTCACACAAAATTTGATACAGGTTCTTTGATCCATTTTTTTGAATAGGTAAAAATCGAAGACGATCCAAAACACGTGCAAGCAAAGCAGCTGTCAACAATTAAATGAACATTCAAAATGGCCGAGCTTGTCGGCATAAGTGAGAGACATGAGTACCAACATAACGCCACAAAAAATTCGAAATTCGAATATACGTAACCCGCGAAAATTCAAAATTCGCGATACTTTTTGAACACACCTCGTATATGATGCGTCAATAGTTAACGACCCCGCAACCCCCATTGCGGGCGGAATTTCGTAAAATACGTTTTTAGCTGACCTCTACTCGTCAAAAGGAATATTCCTACCAAATTTCAAGTCTCTACGCCTTATATGATGAGTCAATAGTTAACACCCCCGCAACCACACTTGCGGGTGGAATTTCGTAAAATTCGTTCTTATCTGACCTCTACTCGTCCAGAGAAATAATCCTAACAAATTTCAAGTCTCTACGCCTGAGGGTTCCAGAGATATCGTGATGAGTCAATAGATACCTGGATATCTCTTATATAGATATAATATATTATATAATATAGATATAATAGCTATCCGCTACTCGAGATGAATACAAATCCAACAAATCGGTAATTATTAAAATCGATTCAGCCGTTGTGGAGTTATAAATGCAGTAACGAACACAATTTTATTTTATTTACAATATGTAGATCAATAATACGCTATATTTTTGGCATGTTTGATTAATAAAGTCGAAGCAAATTACTGAGCCTCATATTTTTCCGACGGTCATTCCAGTTTGTTTCTATAATTAACAAAAAACTTTTATATCTGAATAAAGTATACCCATGCCCTGACAACTTGTAGGTCAAATAATTAACTAATGAAAATCGTGCCGCTCTGTTTTACTTCATAAATATTATCCTCATGGCCCTTTACCACGACCTGTCGATAAATTAATGGAAGGGCCGACGTCACCTGAAATTTTATGTTTCCTTTCGTTCTTCGCACTCTCCGCTTATATTTTATTACCGGCGACCTTTTCGCAACGTGGAACGATAGCTGTCATTTAGGCAATTTCCTTAAAACCCAATCATTGTATCCATATTATTTTCCTATAGAAAGGAACATAAAATTACAGATCAAAAAACTGCAATGTCATTAGCATTAACATTTATTATTCAACTTATTCTATTTAATCTAATACATTTTTAAACTCATTAATCATTTACGATTTCCGTGAAAATTTATGTTTTGCATGTAAATATTATTCAGGTAACTTATAATATCAATCAAAAAAATAAATAATTGGGTGCTGTTTAGTTTGTTTTAAAAGAAAAGAGGCATAATATTATATTGTATTCATCTTCCTATACCTTCGAAATAGAATTTACTGGAAGCTTATTTTTACATCTTTATCCAAAACAACATCACTTAATCGTTACTTGAGAAATATGGCTAATGATTAAAAAATGTGATCGACCGGGTGGTGAAAGCTTCAAGCATTGAAGTCTCTCTGTGAGGGTTCTAGTACTTGTGTCAAAATAAACTGGGCGTACACGGATTGGTTCTCTCCGTGTCCTCCTGTCGAAAGAGGTGTTCGACAGGGATGTGTTGCATCACCATGGCTGTTCAACCTATTCGTGGATAACTGTTTGACAGATTTAAAAGAGAGTATGTTTGGATTAAGGATGAATGAATTACTCATCAAATGTTTACTCTACGCTGATGATCAAGTAATACTTGCATCATCCGCTAATGAGCTACAGGAGATGGTAAATATTATGAATGAAGTTTTGAAAAGAAAAGGAATGAAAGTGAATGTAAGCAAAACGAAAGTTTTGCTTTTTGAAAGAGATGGATCTATGATGAATGGCAATATTTTGATAGATGGAGAACAAGTGGAAGAGGTGAAAGAATTTGTAAACTTGGGATCTAAATTTACCAAAGATAGAACATGAGAAAGTGACATTGAAAGGAGGGAAATGCAATGCAGGGAATATGGTAAATGGTGCTCTGCACGCCTTTATGAATAGTCAGACGGTGTCTCAAAGGGCCAGACTGGCTGAGCATAGAGGAGTGTTGGTTGGTTGGTTGGAGGAGCCAATACTTATGTATGGTAGTGAAAATTGGGTATGGCAGATGAATCAAAAAAGTAAAATAAATGCGGTAGAGATGAGAGCGTTGAGAAGTATGAGTGGGTTGAAATTGAGTGACAAGGTAAGAAATAATGTGATAAGAGAACGATGTGGTATAAAAGAAGATGTAGTGACTAAAATTGAGACAGGTATGCTTAGATGGTTTGGGCATATAGAGAGAATGTATGAAAGGAGACTGACAAAAAGGATTTATGAGTCAAGAGTGAATGGGAAAGTTGGAAGGGGAAGACCAAGGCGAACCTTCCTGGACCAAATCCAGGACATTTCAAACAAGGGCGAGGTCAAGAGTACTCTAAACCAACGAACTTGTATGAAAGGTTTAATGAGAATGGAAGAAGAATACCGATATGCAAGGATCGTGGCAAGTCGAAGGATGTGGTCCCTGCCTACCTCTATGGGAATGAGGCGTGATGCTCTGTATGTATGTACATATTTTAAAAAGTCACGAGCTATAAATGCATTAGGACTATGTAAAATTAAACGCGTAAAATTGTTACGTTTAATAAACAAACTAAAAAAAAATTTCAAAGTCAATTCCGATGTCATCTAGTACCGAATTCTTAACGAATTCATTACAAAGAAAAAACTTACGTGAGATTTCAACAGGTGTCGTTGTACAATTTTTTGCAAAGATATATTTTTTAATTTGTTTATTGAATAAATTAAAAAAAAAAACTGTATAATCATCAAGTGTCATTTGCCATAATAATTATCAGCCAAAGGAATGAATACTACATATTAGGCTCACATGGTTATCGAAAACTGAAATTTATTTTATGATGAGTCAGCTATTGATGCGAAGCTTTTGCCTGGGCTATTTTGACCCCGGGATTCGTGCCGCATTACGGGCACCTGTGCAACACGTAGAAGGCTACTCGGAAAAGTCCCTACACTTTTCGAACCGTAATCTCAGTGGCACACTCGCATCGTAGCAATATTCGCCTAATAAATACTTCCCATTCCGGGCATTCACTATTGAAAGTTCGAAAATTGTTATTGGAAATGCGGACCCAAATATTTTACGCGGCTCTGTTATTGCAGGTACCGTATGTTTTGATACTAAATCTGGTAGTTAACATGAACCACTCTTGTAATACAACAAATTTACATATACGAGTACATTAGCTTTACAGCTTTATCAATTTAGTGATAATGATTTAAACTGTCGCTATATTACTTACTAATATAAAGTTTAAATCGATACTTTTTAGATATTGTAAAAATGTAATAATAGTATTCTTATTGTAAATTTTTACATTTAAAAAAATTACTATATCTTTCCGTATTCCGTATGTATTTAATGTGTATTCAATTCTGGCTGTGTCATTACTTACCTTCAGGTTATATGACAGTTAAGCGTTTATCTGTCAGTAATAAAAAAATAAAAATCCACATATTTTGGGTAATTCTGAAAAACAGTCAGTCTGACTGTTTTTCTGTTCTGACCTTCGGATATAGATGTACTAAACTGATTAATATATGACTAAATGTAATAAACTGATAAAGACAAACATGGAACTTATAAAGTTCAAAATGTATCGAAATTGCAACCTCAATGTAGTCATAATGATATAATAAAATTCATAAACCGAGCATTCCTAGAAAGATTTATTTTATAGAAGGCGAGACATTAGTATTTCATATTTTATTTAAATCGTTCAGGGATGGAACCTCTATAAAACCGTTTTGTTAAATCCGATTAGCATCTTTGATCGGCAAAAGGTATTTGTTTTGCGAATTAAACTTTGTTTATGTTCCCTTTTGCGCAGGTAGAGCTGTGATTACGCCAATCACCTCTCATTGTTCCAGTGAAAGAGCCGCTGAATTACAACGACACATTCAAACCTGGACCGATAAATTTGCACAGCCACACGTAAAACAATATACAGTAAATAAATTTAAGTAAAATGTTGGTAATTAATTCATCAAAAACGGATAATGTTTCCCATATGTAACAAACTAATGTAAAAAACGTAGCTCTTACACCAACTGGCACGAAATTTTGTAATTCATTACATAGAAAGAAGCTTTTACCATAAGCTTTCAGGACTCGGCGTTGAATATTTTTTAATAACTGTTAAATTCATACATTTGCAATGAATATCTTGTTATAAAATGCATAATGGCGTACACGCTAAGCAACTGTGCAGTATATATGTATATGAAACACTACAAACGAACACATAAAACTCCCAGAAAGTTTATCATGTTACATATTTATTTATCTATCTATATATTTATCTTCTATATATATATATATATATATATATATATATATATATATATATATGAGATATCCAGGTATCTATTGACTCACCACGATATCTCTGGAACCACAAGGCGTAGAAACTTGAAATTTGGTAGGAATATTTCTTTTGCCGAGTAGAGGTTAGCTAAGAATGGATTTTGCTAAATTCCACCCACAAGGGATGTTGCAAGTAACAGCCTTTAAACGTCCCACTGCTGGGCACAGGCCTCCTCATTCCGAGGAGCGAGGGTTTTCAGAGCATAGACCCACCACGCTGCTCCATTGGCAGGCATATTACACAAGTGCATTCTCTATTCCTTCACTCTCATAATCCGATGTGACGGGAATCCGACACGACCGGAGAGAGATCAGGCGCAGGACCGACGGCTTAACGTGCTCTCCGAGGCATGTTGCGGGGGTGTTAATAAAAAAAATCCAAACTTTCCCATTAAAAACAATTTAATCAACACATTTGTAAACTATATCTTTTATCGTTAAGTAAAAGTTGGTCAGAAATTTGTTTTTAATACAATGGAATCTATAAAAAGTAAATTTTAGGAAATTCCAACCTCAAAGAGCATTAGGGATATGTTTCTTACTTGTAAACCAATTTGCCTAAAATAATGAAAATGCTACCAAAAAAACATTCCACGCAGACTCAGTCGCGGGTTCATCTAGTACTTTATAAGAGGACTCTTACAGGAAGTTGTAAAAAACAGTACAATATAATATAGTTTGCCTGCTTAACAATGTCATATATAGTAAACTAGTTAATTCGATCAACTTCGTGCCTCATCTGCTTAATTCGATTCTAATTATTCATAAGCGAATATCAATCCTAATCAACCTTCTAACTCCAGTTCATTGGGTCAATTATACAAGTTATGCTTGGCCTAACTGTCAAAGAATTGATCGTGTATGAACACATTCCATGAAAAACATTCAGCAATTCAAAATAATAAATTTTTATGTATACCATTTGTTTACTAGTTCTCTTTCCCTATTTTCTTACTTAAATCGGAAATATCAAAAATAATTCGATTTTCAACATAATTAAGATCCCGACACTTCTAAGTTATTATAAGGTTTG
Source organism: Elymnias hypermnestra (assembly GCA_015832385.1). NCBI lineage: Eukaryota > Metazoa > Arthropoda > Insecta > Lepidoptera > Nymphalidae > Elymnias > Elymnias hypermnestra. Next base: position 1,567,514 of record JACTOM010000070.1, read on the forward strand.
CGCACGTAATTGATATTGAGTTTTATGTGTGTGCACTTAAATAAAATGTAGTTTAACTTGAGGTGTTAAATTATAGAAACGAATGCGACGTGAACCACAGAAGCGGGTGAAATGCAGGCGTACACGGCGCTAAATCTCACTGAGTACATTACCGTTTTCCAATATCTAAAGCAAAACGCTCGCTGTGGCCCCGCTCCTAGAATAACAAAGAACTGCGTGGTTGAGATATTGGAGCACTAATGGACTGCGGTATTTATGAAACGACCTACTTTATCACAGAGTTCGTCCATCTTTATTTGTTGGAACCTTGGTTTAACGATAAATAATACCAACTCTATCTCTTATCTTATGTAAGTGCAGGCTAGTATGCAAGTCCTCCTATTTGAGGATATTAATCTGTATCTTCATATTTTCATAAAACGTTCTAAATTTGTATTTTACAAGTGGTTTATTAACACCGAGGAACGGTAACTACCGAAATGGCCTGATAAATATTTTGTCGAAAAATTTGTTATGATACTCTTCTTGAATCTATCGGGAACTTTATGGTGATAGAACTTCACCGTCCTTTTCTCAATAAACTAATTGATGGAAGACTTGTCATACAAAACCATTTTTGTTTTCATTTTTATAGTATTACATTCTTTAAATTAATATTGTACTTAGGTTATTCCTTTTGCTGTTCCACTCTTTATCGATTTCGATTTATAAAAAATAGTTTCCAAAAAGGTGACGTATGCTTTAGTAAATATTTTTTAATTAAAAAATACTCTACAGCATTACTTATCAATAAAATTTTGATATAAGAGACAAATTAGAAGTAAAAGCGTATTTCAAAGGATATATTGTACGACGCAAAAACACAGATAATTATAATATATTTGAAGTGCATTCATATCACAGGTTCTAAACTGAAGTCTTATTTAAACTACATATAAATGTACACATGATCTGACTGCAAAGTTTCCTCGTATAATACAATTTGTTGAATTAATGGTCTGTTATGTAAGTAGCTGAACGAAGGAATATTCCGACTTGTTTCATTGTTTATTTAATTTGTTCGAAATACACAGTATACATGGCGATGCTAAGTGCGGGGGCTTAATTCCGCACAATCAATCAAGGCGGCTGATGAGGGTGCACCCACTCACCCAGCTAGTGCGGATCCCGCACTACTTAACTCGTTGAGCCAATCGATAATTGCTATCGATATGGATTGGCAAATTAATTCACTTACTTAATATCTCGCACGCTGAATCCCAGCGTCCGGAAAATATTTTATCTTGCACCGGATTTCCATAAATTTAAAATTGCCCCTCACCATTGCTATTTGGCAAACTTCCACGATGACAAAATGGATTTATTTTGGTTCCATTATATTATACACTTTAACGTAGATAATTAATTTAACATAGTTTTCGAAGAAACATTTTCATTACTTTATTTACAGCACAGTGGATGTTGGGTAATTCTATTTATTATTTAATGACACATTGGCCTCTTGCGGACAAGTTGGCTGATTTTATGGTTGAAATACAATGTTTTAAAATTTTTGTGTTCTATTTCGTTAAATATTTGATTTCCATTAATTATAAAGTCGTTGTATAATATAACCATGCCATCGTATGACAAATGTCGTTATCGGTACCAAAGTGACATAAACTGAAACTCGCTTTTATGCACCATTAGGTTATAAATTTGAAAACAACAGTATGTAACCTAAAAATTAGGTAGTTTAGCCTATATATTGATATTTCACGTAGTTAGGCTAGCATCCTTCTCTTTAATTCCTACTATAAGCTTATATAGCCATAAATATTATACTAGCTGAACCCGCGACTTTTTCTGCGTGGAATGCTTTTGGGTAGTGATGAGTTAATATATCCTGGATACCTATATAAAGTCAAAGTCAAAATATCCTTTTTCAAGTAGGCCTATTACAGCACTTTTGAATCGTCAAATATCGTTTTTTCTATAAATTATTTAAATGAACGACTGCTGATAACATAAAAGAACGACTTACAATCTAAAGTTACGAGGGTTCCTTCGCGCTCTGAACTGAGAAGAGACCACAATAAACTCAGTCGGGTGTACGTTATTTTTGTGATCATCATTACAATGTATATTTTAAATTTATTATATATCTATATACATATAGAGCAATTCATTCACTCCCACGCTTTTTTGTCTTCTAAGTATTTTTTAAGTTATATGAGGTGCATTCACTTTTTTCCTAAAAGAGTCAATATTTTTAGGGACGTACAACAAGTTGTCTAATATATATACGCCAAAAACTGTCATTATTTTCACTGCTCTGAATTTGTTTCTTAGCGCCTCGCATGGTCCCATATTGTTGATCGCAGTATCGCATTAATACAGTTTTTTCAAATATTAATCTACTACTTTGCGAAAAATTGTATACTGCCATCTATTGCAAGCTCGCGTAGTCTTTAACGATTTCTTTGTGTGATGTGATGAGTTTAAGATGATGGCGTAGAGTCTCTACGCCTACAACTGCAACTTTCTTTTTTTTAATACTTAATATTTAAAAATTCATTGTTATGTCATATCATTACGATTCTTTGTACTTTTTACCGAATCTCAATTTATTGCCGACCGGATTATTTGCCGAATAATTATTGATTGTAGTGGTTATGATCATCATGGGCTTCTGTTAAGGCGTTGTTGCGCATTGTACCGTGATCAAATGTGAGTCGTATGTAAATATGTATGTTATTTTACGTGGCGCGGGGTGGATAGCGGTGGGTTGCCTGTAGCTTTTAGCCTCCATCATAAGTCAGCGCATACTGCAATGGCGCGGCGCTCTCTGACGCCCGGCTATATGGCCCGTAAATAATCCTCTTCCCCCATAATACTAGATGTAATGGTTTGGAATTAAACAATTAGTTGTTTTCTTTCTGCCTCATCAAAGATTGATCTTTTACTTAATGATACGAATGTAGCATCGATTTTTTCTTCTGTATTTTCAATAGCGTCAACATTTTTTTATTATGAGAAAATGTTAGCCTACCAATAAACATTACCTTATATACGGTAATATTCTATTATATTATTAGTAGAATAGTAGTAGTAGAAAAAAGAAGACTAGTGGCTATTTTGGAAGAATAGTGACAATAAACACAAGAAAAAAAGTTTTTTTTTTATTGCTGACAGATTAGCGCTTGATTGTGATCGCACCTGATGGTAAGTGATGATGCAGTCCAAGATGGAAGCGCGCTAATCTGTTAAGAGGCGATATACACCTTACGGTTTCTATACAGCATCGTACCGGAACACAAATTTCTTTGTTTGGCGCTACGTTTTTGCTGGTAGGGTGGTAACTAGCCACGGCCGAAGCCTCCCACCAGTCCAGACTCAGACAAATTAGAAAATACAATTTCCTAAATTCGTCCTACCGGGGATCGAACCCGGGACCTCCGCTAGCAAAGCGAATACTCGCACCACTGCGCCAGCGAGGCCGTCAATTACAGTTACTTACTGGAGTTAATTTTACTGGAGAGCACTTTTAGAAATAAACCAATCTATATATATAAAAATCAACGCCACTTTTTGTTATAATTTTATAACTAAAGAACAGGGTCACATATCCGAACCAAAATGTTAGGCTTTGTTCAGATTGGTTAGCATATGGTTTATGTGACGTTTGCACAAAATCGGTCGAGCGGTTTTTCATTTATCACATTTTTTGTTACAAATGGATTCAATAAATAGCGGATCATTTTGTTAATGGGGATTTTGCTGTCAAATTGAAACTTTTTCATACTTCCGAAATTTTCATCAACTAATGACGTAGAGACATTGTGTGGTGCTTTATTATTTGCCAGCTCATATCATTTGCACAGCTTTATTATTTGCCAATTGCAATGGGTATCTATAATACAAGTAAGTAGATAATTCTGGAAAACTGGAATGATTATTCATAAAAGCTATATATACCACATTTCTTCTGTACGGGTGTATTTGACGGCATTCCTGCTATGTTGCTGGACTAATTATGATGAAGTATTTTGTGTGGTTTCGGCAATGGTTTGGATAGATATTTCGATTCGATACCAATACGAAGTTTTTCATAAAAGTAAAGTTTTAATACAAATGTAAATTTAACGGCAATTCAATGTGTTATTTTTAACCTACAAAGCGGTTTAAACTCTTAAGTATAAAAGTAATAAGAAACACTGGGTTTTCCACTTTATACGGTACGCAAACACACGGTAGACGGTAAAAGTAGGCCTACATTTTTTAATAGACTTTAAAGCTGCAAGATCTAAGTGAATTGAGTTTTCTGTTAAATCTCTCACGGAGTTCTTAATAATATTCAGTTGTTCTAAACGACTAGTTATAAGACGGTTTACTGTGTTTAAGTCTGATGTTAATTACAAACTTCAACCCCTGGAAAGTACGGCATATGCTATCAGCATATCGTTCTTTTTTCATTGCTGGCAGTTTAACGCTTGGCTCTAATCGCAATTTTTGATAATTGATGATGAGTACTGGTAAAATGCAAATTTCCTCTTACGGTTTGTACACTTTATCACGTTGCAACGCAAATATTTTGCTCAGAGGCGCGACTTTACTGTTAGAGTGGTAACAAGCCATGTCCGAAGCCTTTTTTGTATGGAAAATGCCTTTACGCATCTCGATTGAAGAATCTGTCCAGTTGGAAGTATGGGACTCGCTATTTGAGCGATAATACTTAATAAAAGGTAGCAAATCCTTCCTCATCTTGGAGTGAGATTATTAGAAGTTCACGTTTGTATTCCAATCTGGTGACCTGGATGACACCAGCCACTTTGTACCGTATTACAAAGTAGGGGGGATTTAACGAATAAGTGCACTTTCTGCCACCTCCAACGAAAAGGTCGGCCCTTGGTTTCCACCAGTCCAGAAATACAAATTAGTAAATGCAATTTGGTCTACCGGTAATCGAACCCGGGATCTCTGCTAGACAAGCGAATATTCGCAGCATTGCACTTGCGAAGACGTCAAAATCTGCAGGTGAAAGTGCTGTTCAAATCGACTTAGTTAGCTTAATAAGAATATTTTCTCTTTACACGAGTATTACTATATAACGTTGTTATGTAGACATCAATTAACATCACTTTTACTGAGAGCTGTGACCTACAACATTTTTATTTCCATATTTTACAACTCCTTCTATTAAATGGCACTCTATTTATATAAATATCCTTTTAAAATATTTATTCGTTAACAATACACTTTTTTAGCCATTCACTCATGTTCAAATACATTTTTTTATCTTATAGTGTAGTAATAGATAACACTTGATTTTAATATAGTTTGGTTTTTATTTAAATTAAATTTATTCAGCGAAAAATTATCCCATTTATTGAAGACTTACGGCAAAGATTACTTTCTTTGTAATGAGAAGTTCGTGCTACATGGCGTAGGAATTGTTGTTAATGTTGTATGTATGTATTACTTGTAGGCGATAACGTTACTAATTAAAAGTCACGTCAAGTTTGTAAAACCTATATAACATAAATATTAAACCTGATTCACTTCTAAACATTAAATTACCTTAAGAAAGTTCGTTACGTGTATGAATTTTATAACGTCGTAAAGGTGGGTGATTGAGAGTCGAAACGTTATGGCTTTAATTTAAAATTTCTAGACGAGTATGTTATATGCCGCCCCGGGTGCTATAATATTCGCAAGGTGAGTGGTACGCGTACGTGTCGTCAGGGAGGGGTTGCAGCTCATGTGCACCTGCGGATATTGCCACGTAAATCAAATTTCTTATTTCTTCTCAACACTTATTTTTACCTTAGCTGTTTGCTTAGGGATGTTCATCTAGTGACTGACGTTTATGCAAGCAATTCTCAAAGTTTAATTACTCTTAAATTTCTTTCAATATCACAGATGTGTATTATTTCAATCTACAACAATTTTACCCGTTTAAGTCGGTTTTATAATTAAAAAGATCCCCTCTTTAGACTACTATTTCATGATATGACATGTCAAGATATCTTTATTTGTTATATATCGGAGAAACCGCAGAAATATAATTAAGTTTTCCTAGAAAATTATAGGGTTACTAGCAATGATGTGCCGCCAAGCGAAGAAAATTTTATAATGTTGCCATTGAAATTGTGATTGAATCTGTTTAATAAAACATTTTCTAAAACTGCTTCTGTCCAGTTGAGATACGTTTCGTTCCGCAATCAAAATCAATTAAAAATATAATATTACATTATTTTTAGTACATACTAGTACTAGCACCGAGTTATTTACATTTATATAAATTACTGCGTCTTACTGCCCCTTAAAGGATTGAAAATTGGAATAAGATATACGAGTATATAGGGAGCATATGAAGTAATATTAGAAATTGGAAAAATGCTACACAAAGAAACTAATACATATTAAATACAACTCACTACTCTGTATAGTAGGGAAATGATATTTAAAAAGAACTAATTGCTTCCTTTTTTTGGACTACCATAAAATACTTTTATCACCGTACATTAATTGACATCTGAAATTTCGACAATCGTACTTGTGTAATGAATGATTAGTTGAATTGTGATTCCGCGTAATTTAATAATTAGCTGTGGTGTGCAAAGCACATAACTGCAGTAGCGACATGAATTACAGTTGTACCAGTCATTTATGTGCGATGGGATTACCGTTTAATGCAAATAAGCGATATTACTATAACACTGCAGTAGAGATGTGTCCGTCTGATTAGCAACATTATACTATGCAGAGGCATGTAGATAGTTCTTTTGTTTGTTAAGCTTACTTTAATTTATACAAATATATGAAATTAGAATGTGGGTTTGTAATTTAAAATTCACAGCTTTTCACAAAAACTATAATATTAATATGAAATAATATTAATATGAAAATATATACTTAAATAAAAAAATCACGTTCACTCGCAAAAAGCTAAGGTAAAAAGTAAGTATCAGCGCCATTTACGCCCCACTGCACAGGCCTCCTCACTCAGGGAAGAAAGGTTTTAGCAACATAGACCCACCACGCTGCTCCACTGCGGATTGGCAGGCATAGTACACAAGTGCACTCTCTATTCCTTTACTATCACAGTTTGACGTGCCGGCAATGCGACACTCGCGGAGAGAGATCTGGTGCAGGACCGGAGGCACGGGGGTGGAGCCGCTACGCCAACTTCCCAACATGGGTCAAATATTGAAAAAATCTTAATAGAAACCTCAATATTAATTTTTAAAATGGCCCGACCCAGGACTCGAACCCAGGACCTCATGTCTGTAGCCGAACATACTAACCATTAGACCAATAAGATAGTCGGCAGCAATTAGTAAATTAGATTAATTTTATTTACTAACAGACACTATTCTTCTAAAGCAGTGATATGTAGAAATGCAAGGGGAATTAGCACAAGACAGAAAAGTATTTACAAAAAACGAAAAGTACAAACACAATTTTCATTTTAAGTGATGCTGGAGTAGGAAAATCACTCATCTTACGGTATCTTGCAAATTAATTGTGGAATGACAGAGCACAACGCCCGCTCTCTTAATGCACGCTCACAAAGCGAAACGGCTTGGGCGGCACCGTAGTGGCACGTAGCTGTGGTGATTATCATAATGACGCGGTGGCCGCGCTTTTTGCGCCGCTCCTTCTACTACGAAACTCGACACCATTTTACATTTTACAATTCCTGTGCAGTACACATGGTAGCCAAACTCTTCGCTCATCTTGTATGGTTCGCCTTAACTACTCTTAAGACGTTTATAAATTATGCAAGTCTCCATAATCCGCGCCCTAAATATCGTCTACGACGCCTCAATTATTCATTCGGGCGGTTTGATGTTTCAGAAAATTGTACCGATATTCAAGATGGGTGACACTTTATAATTCAGGGATGTACTGTATTTTACACAGCTGGAACTGAAGTCTATAGTTCTTGCAAGCGCCTCTTTATCTGTTATCTTAAGTTCTATTTTTTATATAAATATTTATGTTAAGAAAGGCAAAATCCCTTATATGTATAAACAGATGAAAATATAGTACATCTTATGGTTAGTCTATTCCTATAGGCTAACTGCATTAAGCTTTGTTATTTTGTCTTTCCCTTTCCAATTTTAGTCTGCAGCCGATAATGAATTACTGCTGGATACTACTACTTGATAGAATAATTATTTGTTCAGATTTTTAAACCCCCAAGATTTTGTAAAGCGCTGAAATTTTTTTTACCAATGGTCAGACTACAGAAGATTCATAACTGCTTATTGATTTTGATTTTAAGTACCTATATTTAAACTCATATCACACAGCACCTTAATAATGTTTGTGTCTGTAATGGATTTACCGATTTATTATCGCTAAAATTATAAATATGTTCCAATTTTCAATATACTTTAACAGAAACCTCAAAAAGTTTTGCAATGGAACATGGAATAAGTAAATGAATTTAGTATAATATTCGGTTGTGGCGGTGTTCTGGAATAAACGAAGATAAATAAATTTTCTTTTCCCATCTTTGATATGAAAAGATTATAAAAATCATATTTTATAATGTCGTCTAAAATCATTAAATAAATCCATTGGCCTGTTACAAAAACTAAAAATGGAGTATTTTAGAACTTTTTTAAGACTTAGTAACTACTTTTGTATATATACTGAAGTATACGAAAGTACAAGTTTTATCAAAATATGTATTGGCTAAGTGTCGGAAATACCAATAATAGATTTCAAAATAATATTAGTGGTTATTAAAATAGACAAGTTATTCATTCTAGATTTCTTTTAGGACTCAGAAGGAGATACTCCGTTGCATGACGCAATCTCGAAGAAACGCGATGACATATTGACTTTGCTGTTGGACCATGGAGCTGACATGACGCTTACAAACAACAATGGGTTCAACGCTTTGCACCACGCGGCACTCCGAGGCAATCCAAGGCAAGTTTATTCTGAATTTTGCACAACATGTCGTACAAGCATCTATAAAGATAACACAAAATATTCCCAAAGATATTTCTTGTATCTCAAAGGAAATGTATTTTTCCCTCTCGTTCTAACTTTATGATAGTTATTGTATTTTATGACTCGTAAAAATAAGTTAGCAGAAATAAACAAAATCTCTGCGTAGAATTACGTCCCTTGAAAAATTAATACTACTTGCGTTCGTAATATTTGGTCATAAGTGTTGTTGTTGAGTACAGATATTACAAAGGCGCTCGTATCTTATTAAGACCTTCGTTCCTGGACTTTGAAATAAACATAATGTCTCATGTACATCATTATCCCTAGGAAAATAGGTAGTTATGAATGAGCCTGCCGCATAATAAACTGCTACGCGCCTAATGCCGCGGTCGGGAGCGTCTCGTGTGACGTCTTTATTACTCTCTCCCACATGCGAATGTTTCTTTACCAAACAATATATTTAAAATTAACTCAACGACGCTCATTTACATTTAAATGTTTTCCTTTTTTGAGAAAAACTAAGCTTAAACTATTTATGGTATACATTGACAAGATCTTATAAAACAACGGTTGACATATGTATCAACGTATAACTTATGTTCTTGAAGAGATAAGTTTTTTCAAAATATGTATGAGGTACACACATGAAACTAAATCCTTATTGCCACTTGCATTTTTTATTGGTGTAGTAGATATACATTTGTAGTTTGTTAATTATGAATGTTGTCAATATCCTTTTCTATTGCTCTCTCTTAAAATAAGATGAATTGAACCCATGAGAGTAAGAGGAACTGCCTTATGTGCAAAATTAGCGTAACGAAAAAATAAGGTAAATTAGCTTGAGAATTTTATTATAAGTTAATTTGAGAAAAAAATTGCACTGTCATCTGGGATTAGAATGCTTAAATCTGTATTACGCCGATTTGTATCTATAAGAAATAGTTTTCAAAAGATCAGTTAGTTTTCAATTATGTTACGCTCGCCACTACAATTGGAAAAGCGTTTTGTAGTATCGGCATTCAACTTCAAAGTAAGTACTATAAAAAGTAATCGCTGTCGTAAAAACCGACTTAATTCTATCAAATCACTGTAAAACCGTTGTCATCAACTCTTAAATCTTTGTCACGTGTAAATCGCATACATATAAGCAATTTCTAATTTATTTACGTGAACGGTTTTGTAGGAATTGTCAGAGAGTAATAATTGTCTTATTGCGGCTATTTTGCGAGTTTCCTATGCACTCGCCACAGATTCAATGTCCGGTTAGCCAAGTTTACAAAATGATATCTGAAGTCAAGCCTATTGAAACGTTTCCGCTGAGGTAAATTGTCCTAGCGTTCCGCAAAGTGAATAAGCGTAGCATTACAGTACTGTATAGTAACAGATAACAATATTTCTAAATTATTTCAACATTCTCCATATTATTAAACTGTCCTATTTAGCTTGTTTGTTTATAGAAATAATACGTAAGGTGTGATGAAACATTGCGATTTGATCGTGATGAACTTCAAAACTATTCAATCGATTTTGGAGATTTTTTTTATTTTCTTGTATTTGTTCAGTCACCTTAATCGGATACTTATGATATATTCCGGTTAATTTAAATTAAAAAGTATTATTTTATAAGTTAACATTCTTGAGTTCTGTTGTCAGTTACATAAGCATTAAATATTTTACCAAGGTGAAGTTACGTTGGTCAGCTAGGAAAATATATAAATAGCCTGGTGTCATGTCCTCGTCAAATAGATCACGTTAATTCTAGAATACGAAAATTAAGGGTGTCATCCCATGTGACGACCTGTGTCTTTAGTGATTTTTTAGGAAATATTGTGTAGAACTTGAATCACAGAGTTATGAACACCCCGCCTCGAATTCCTCCACGATTTCTTCCACGATTCCGGGTGATTGGCTTATCTGAAGCAAAAAAATGGCGTTTTAATCAGTAAGCCTAAATGCATGAAATGAACTATTATCAAATGAATATACACAAAAAAGGAATTTTTTGGTAGACATTTGAAATAAAAGTAGCGAATTTTGCGTCATCTTTTTTTTTTTTGTTTTTTTGCTATTAAAAAAAAATTCGATTGATAATAGTTCATTCCATGCGTTTACATGTGTTGAGTGTGTCCTATAAATTTCTAGTCATTCGGTCAAGCCGTTTTTGAGATACGATGGAGGAAAGACTGAAAAACACAGTTTTGAGGAAAAACACGTTTAAAGTTTCAAGTCCGTTTAAAACTATGAAAATCTCGACTTACCTTCAATCGGCAATGTCTGTTCCATAGAGTATTCCTCTCTCTTCCTCTTGAAACTCTTTAAAAGATTCAGATTGTTCAGCTCTTGAGTATATATAAATAAAATATGGGGCCAGGTATAAGCGCAATACACCCGGACCCCAAATGCCAACTCAGCACTCAGAACAGCTCTTCCTTCTCCCTGCAGTATCTTTAAAACGACTCCGTATTTTCAAAAATCACTTTACTACCGTATTCTAGACATGTTAAGAAAGCATTTTATAAAAAAATATATGATTTTATGAGCCCATCACATCGGATGACCCCTTAATATGGATTTTAAAAGTTTTTATTTATGACTTTTAAGACAAAAAGCTACAAAAGACTGCTTCAACAAATTTATATAACTTTAATTCAATCTGTTGTGGCCTATTGTATTTTCTGTTTGGGGTGTGGCTACTCCAGGAAAGCTTCTTGATGTAGAGAGAGGACAGAGATCGCTACTGAAAGTAATGCTATTTAAAGCTTTTAAATTTTCTACTCAAAAACTTTACAATTGCGCTGAGGTGTTATCAATAAAAAATATATATTTGCAACGATGCATACTTAAAGTTCATAATAGCTTGCCTCCTGTATCCGAAGATTACTGTTGTAAAAGACAAAGTGTAGCCATTGCACAGTATGTACTTCCCTCGAAATTAATGTAGTTGCCCGCCATTTTACTAGACATTCGATACGGATGTACAACGAAATTAATGATAGAATTAATATTTGTCTTTTAAATTTTTTAAAATGTTAAAAATAAACATGACAGATTGGCTGTTAGGCCTAAATTAGAACAATACTGAAAATCTATTAGCACACATTGTTACAACTTACACAATACACTCATGCTTATTGCCAGTTAATACTCATTTTTCATTTTAATTTTCCCAGAGGGTGCTTAGTCAGATAATCTGTCCGGTTACTAACTAAGCACGCGGGTAAGCGACCCCGGGTACCTCGAGCTGTTACTACCGCTCTACACTATCCTTTCCGCGGCAGTAATGTCCTAATCCCAACCCAAATACCCCCCGTAACTCCCTTTCTTGAATTACCGACACTTCCTATTTATAACATCCCACCGACAAATGGCGGTATATCCATTCTCCGCTGGCCTAAATGCCACAGACCGATAACGGGCAGCAGCGTTATCGGTGCGAGAAGGTCAGCACTGCGATCACCAACCCGCCTGCCAAGCGTGGTGATTATGGCAAATCCACGTATGATTATAACAAGGCAGCAATGGCCCCCAGTCCCCGGCAGCCCCGCTATTCCTAGCTCTGGCAGCGGTTACGGTAACGGCGGGGCAGGGGGTGCTAAGAATCTCCGGAAGAGATTCCGCTGCCAACCCCGACGACTTGACCTGGCAACATACAACGCACGCACTTTGAGGACCGACGAAAAGATCTTCGAACTGGAAGAAGCAGTAAACAAGTTACACTGGGATATTATAGGATTGTCGGAAGTCCGTAGAGAGGGGGAGGACACGATAATCCTCAAATCCGGTAACTTGTTCTACTACCGGGAGGGCGAACACCAGTCCCAAGGTGGTGTCGGGTTCCTCGTCCACAAATCTCTCGTCAACAGCGTTGTAGAAGTTAACAGCGTGTCCAACAGGGTAGCGTACCTGATACTCAGAATTACCAAACGGTATTCGTTGAAGGTCATCCAGGTTTACGCACCCACATCATCGCATCCAGATGATGATGTAGAGGTTATGTATGAGGACATTTCCAAAGCCATGCATACCTCTAGGACCTTCTACAGCGTTGTTATGGGTGATTTCAACGCAAAACTCGGCGAACGAAGCGGGGCAGAGTTGAGAGTGGGGCAATTTGGGTATGGGCAACGGAACCAGAGGGGACAGATGCTCGCTGATTTCATGGAAAAGGAGGGACTCTATATGATGAACTCTTTTTTCAAGAAACAGCCGCTCCGAAAATGGACCTGGCTGAGTCCTGATGGTTCCACGAGAAACGAGATTGACTTCATCATGTCTACGAAACGGAACATATTCAATGATGTCTCTGTGATCAATCAAGTGAAAACTGGGAGCGATCACCGTATGGTAAGAGGCACATTGAATATCAACGTACACCGAGAGCGGTTCAGACTGGTGAAGTCTACGCTCCGACCCACTCGCGCGCATATCCAAAACCCCGAGAGCTTTCAACTAGAGCTGCAAAACCGCTTCGCCTGCCTCGAGGATTGCGAATCTGTGGACGAGCTAAACGATAGGCTAGTGGAAACTGTCCATACGGTTGGGATGAAATTTTATAAACCCCGTAAAAAGCAAACCAAGAGATTCTCAGACCATACTCTTAATCTCATGGAACAGAGACATGCAATGAGCTTGCAGTCTACAGCAGACGCGTCCGCATATCGGCAGATCAATAGACAGATCTCTAAATCGCAAAAGCGTGATGTGCGACACTTTAATGCCGAGCGTATACGAGATACCATCGAACGCAACAAAGGCACTAAAGTGTTCGCAAAAGATTTGTCTATCGGTCAGAGCCAGTTGACGCGGCTGAAGACTCATAACGGCGAACTCATTGCATCTGGACCTGAGATTCGGAGGGAGGTTGAGAGTTTCTATGGACAGTTGTACACATCGACTTGCAAGCCTATTGATAGTTTGGCTAAAGATCCCCGTGCCAAACTGACCCGGCATTATACCGAAGATATCCCGGACGTCAGCTTGTACGAGATTAGTATGGCTCTCAAACAGATGAAGAACGGCAAGGCACCGGGTGATGACGGAATCACAGCGGAACTCCTGAAGGCGGGTGGAAAACCCATTCTTAAAGTCCTTCAGCGAATGTTCAATTCCGTCATTCTGGAAGGCACGGTGCCCAAGGCATGGCATAGGAGCGTGGTAGTTCTGTTCTTCAAGAAAGGTGACAACACCTTATTGAAGAACTATAGACCTATTGCGCTGCTAAGTCATGTCTATAAACTGTTCTCGAGGGTCATTACGAATCGTCTCGCTCGCAAGTTTGACGACTTCCAGCCTCCCGAACAAGCCGGATTCCGAAAAGGCTTTAGTACCATAGACCACATCTTTACGCTGCGGCAGATTATACAGAAGACCGAGGAGTATAATCGGCCACTTTGCTTGGCGTTCGTGGACTATGAGAAAGCCTTCGATTCGGTGGAAACCTGGGCCGTGTTGAGATCTTTACAGAGATGCCGAATTGACCACCGGTATATACACGTGTTGAAGTGCTTGTACGAAAACGCCACCATGTCAGTCCGTATACAGGACCAAAGCACAGAGTCTATCCAACTGCAGCGTGGAGTGCGACAGGGAGATGTTATCTCCCCGAAGCTCTTTACTGCGGCGTTGGAGGACCTGTTTAAGCTTATGGAGTGGAACGGACTGGGCATCAACATCAACGGCGAGTACATCACTCATCTACGGTTTGCCGACGACGTGGTCATTATGGCAGAGACTCTGGAAGATCTCAATGCAATGCTCGATGACCTCAGCAGAGCTTCTCGACAGGTGGGCCTAAAAATGAACATGGATAAGACGAAAGTTATGTCCAATATCCATGTTCCGCTCCACCCAGTCATCGTTGAGAACTCAGCACTCGAAATTGTAGACGAATATACATACCTGGGACACATTGTCCAGCTAGGTAGGTCCAATTTCGAGAAAGAGGTCAACCGCCGAATCCAACTCGGTTGGGCAGCGTTCGGGAAACTACGCCAGATATTTTCGTCCGATACTCCTCAGTGCTTGAAGACAAAGCTCTTCGAACAGTGCGTGTTGCCAGTGATGACCTACGGCTCCGAAACGTGGTCGCTGACTATGGGCCTTATTCGAAAGCTCAGAGTCACTCAGCGTGCGATGGAGAGGGCTATGCTCGGAGTTTCTCTACGCGATCAAATCAGAAATGAGGAGATCCGTAGCAGAACCAAAGTCACCGACATAGC
This sequence comes from Elymnias hypermnestra, assembly GCA_015832385.1. NCBI lineage: Eukaryota > Metazoa > Arthropoda > Insecta > Lepidoptera > Nymphalidae > Elymnias > Elymnias hypermnestra. The sequence continues at coordinate 1,582,684 of JACTOM010000070.1, forward strand.
CCTACGAATCGCGAACCTGAAGTGGCAATGGGCGGGGCACATAGTCCGACGGACCGATGGACGTTGGGGCCCGAAGGTGCTGGAGTGGCGACCCCGCACCGGGCGGCGCAGTGTAGGGAGACCCCCCACAAGGTGGACCGACGACATAAAGAGGGTCGCCGGTAGCCGCTGGAGCCAGGCGGCGCAAGATCGGGCCTTGTGGACATCATTACGTGAGACCTATGTCCAGCAGTGGACGTCCATCGGTTGAAGCGACGACGAGCGACGACTCATTTAAGCACTTCAAGACACATTCGATAGACACACTCATAGTCATTTACAAACATAATGACATAACTAAACTTAATATTATAAGTTATTATCATTTTCCTTTATTAATTACTACACTAACCAATTCTTCTTCTTAGAAGTATTTGAACTGTTATGGATTGATGTTTGTCGTGGCACTCTTCCGAAATGGCACGACCGATTTTAAATTTTTTTAACCATTTGATAGGTAAGAGTATGAGGTCGAGAAGTATTTTTCAGCCTCCTAGCCCCACCACCCATTTTTTAAACGCAATTCGTTGTGGCGCAGGCATCTAATATAGTAAAAGCTGAACGGGTCAAACTGCTTTTAATGTGAAAGTAAACTTAACGTATTTTATGAATCAGTGAACAAAAGTTATGTAGAATAATGAATCTCTGTTGGAGAGTCGTGCGTAAAGCGGTTTATTTGTGAAGGGTCCAAGCAGGCACCCAAGCACCGAAGTCTCGTCAGAAATTATTCCAGTCACGTGACGAGTCCTAGGGAAATAATACGAAATGTGTCTACGTGACCCGTTCATTATATGATAGACCGATGTCGCGGTGATCCCTGTTCAGAACAGCATCTTTGGTTTCTTTATGTGGTCCTATAATAAAACAATTGATATAAAAATTTTTAATTTCTACGCCATTTAGGACGAGCTTTTTGGGACCACTACACGCTATTTTTTAAGCTGTAACACGTTAAATTTTAAGCCGAATATTGCACAGGGATGTAAAATTTATTTGTTACCGCTATTTTCAAAAACATTTTCAGTGATTTTACGAGAATGAGAACTTTCACTGTCAAATAGTTGACTTGGAAAGAAATAACGTAGGCCTTAGCCTTCCTTTTTTTACGCAGTAAAAGATCTTATCGGTATCGGTGCGACTCGCTGGTAAACCAGAATATCCACTAAAACCCAGCGATACCCTCCGCATCCTTTTGTGGAGCACCAGAAGATCGGTAGACGCAATCTCGCAATCTACCCTAGCACTTAGGCCTTAGCCTATTCAGAAGTGTTCACGAGGACAAGGTGTGGCAGTGTGACATTAAATTAATATCACTTTGAGAAGCACCCAAGTGTAGTCAGGATTAGAGTAACTGTGAATATACGATATTGTAGCACGAAATTTGTACATAATGTGTATGTAGTTTTTGTGCGTATTATTATTTGTCATATATAACGATTACATTTAAGTAGTTTAAGTGTACACCATCTACTTCTGTATGTTTACTGTTATTTAATACGATTAAAGTTAAACCACCTTAAGGGTATTGAAAAAACCCCTCTTGCAGAAGACCAGATATAAAGCGATAAAGCCACCTTTTAAACTTCACATTATTTATAATTCTTATTTTATTTTGTATATAAATGTGGTGCATAATATAAAACTATGTATATACATACAGTTTTATTTTGCTTATTCTTGTAAAGTAAATAAGATAAAGTAAGAATTAAGTGTAGATAAAGAAAACTTACGAATTAAGGCATTGTTAAAAGTGACGTAAGCCGAAATCTTAATCTCCCCTTTGAACAAAAGAAAGCACTAAGACTTAGATCGCTAAAAAGTTTTTTAAGATTGTTGTTTAATGGTAATCGAATAGAAGATTGTCGTAAAACGTTCCCGATTTTATCGCAAAATGAGAAGTCGCTCGCGACTTTTCCCATTCGACAAAAACGTTCGCTTCCCCCAGAGATGTAAAATCGTTTTATTTTATTACTTCCGCCAGTATATCGTTATATCAGAGGTATCCATCCTCTTCGGTTCGTGGAGTTCTTAATAAAAATCAGAGTGAAATTTAATTCAGCAACTTTGAATATTTATTACCGTGAAGCTTCATTTTAAAGTTTAGTTTCTCCATTTCATTTTATTATTGCAGCAAATTTGTTTTTTTTAAAGAGTTAAATAAAACGTTTCTCTTATAGTCCATGTTATAATTTTTCAAACTATTTACATAAAAACTGCCTGTTCTACCATAATGAATTCCAAAACTTCAACTGATTATATGTGTTTTTTTATCTTGCACTATTTATTCCGAAATGGATAGGATATGTGTCTCTTTAATTTGCAATAAAAAAATAAAACTTTTTAATGCGAAAGATCGTTTAATATGAGTTTTGCTTTCGACCAAGTTACCAGGCATCAAATAAATGGCGCTGTTCTTTAGGTCCCACAGTTAAGTATTAAGAGACGAAGTTACACAGGTAAGCTAGTATTATATATTTAAAGTAATTTGCGACGGATAATTTTTGACGTGATTAACGTCTTATTAATCGATGTTTGCCTGCAGTAACCATGACAAAGCATGACTAATTGTCACGGTTCGCGTGAGCCGAGCGCGCAAGCGAGTGCGAGTGCAACAAGCGATGGAGAAGCGCGATCGGCCTAATTTTATTGTTTGTCCAAAAAAATATTTTTTATCAAAGTTTTCTTATGACACTATCACGTAAAGTTATTGTCCGCTAATAGACTTTACAGACGATTTTTTTACTTATTAAGTCACAATACATTATATATGATGCCGCTTGACTTTGAATTTACTTGTAACTGAAAGAGAAAGTAGTTATTAGTTGTGATAGCATCATGGTTGATTGATATAATGTTAAAAATTGGCATATAGCAAGGAATCTACGCCATTTGTAGGCAGCCTACAGTATGCAATAAAGTAGTAGATCTTATGCAAAGAGGTGTTGTGCTACCTTATCTTAAAAATGAAATGTCATACATATATAATTTATATGAATAAACTTGTGCATGTTAATTTATAATCAAATTGTGCGTAAATTTTAAGATATAATCAAATTCATGTGTCGAAACCGTTCCGGCATGTAGAACGTAGGAAACTACGCTGCTGTATCATTACGTCTGATTAGAAACAGTTATCTCGTGCGGTTATCGTTACAACCGCCCTAACGAGCCCTTGTAAAACTTCCACAGTAATTTCTTCATATATAACCGGGACTTGATAAGCTTCCGCTTGATCATTTGTGAGAATTATATATTCATTCCAAGGTCTACTAAAATTATATTGTTAAATTCTGACGAGCTTTCGAAATATAAGCACGAATAACAATTTGGGTACGTGTACGTAATTAACAAATAGATGTATCTATAGAACACTTTAGATTTATCGCATTGACAAATTGCTACCAGTTTATTTTAAAAGGAGGAAAATTCTGCAATTTGTTGTTTCATTTGTAAATATTTGGCGGATTGTCTTGATTAATTCGTCGCAGGATCCGTAGATCGCGGGTAGCTCGAGCAGCTGTGTCTAGTGCGGTTCCGTTCGATAAGACGAGTATTCGCGCCCAGCATTAATCGTGAGCTTAAATATTTTAACGCGTCGTAACATTGATTTATTCGGAGCGTAATCTCAGCTCGCGGCTTGTTTGTTCTTCGGCTCGAGACGTATAGGTAAGATTAGGAGCCGCCCCCTGATTCTAGCAGCCCGCTCAAATAATTTACTTTACCGATATCATCCTTTTCGGCCTTTGATTAATTAGATTCGTTTTATCTCAACAATCTTCTGACTCCATTCGATTCCAACACTTACTATCTGTATTGCCGCATAAATTGCCAGACATGTCGACCTTACTATAGCTATGGCTCAGTATGGAATGAACACAGCATTCAGATGAGATTTATATGGTCATTGTGCCGCGTTAATTGCAGCGAATGGAGCAAAGTGCGATGGTATCGTACTATCCGAACGAGAATTGTAATCCCCAACTGCTTCAGTGGAGGCTATATGATACGAATTACTGCCCTAGTATACACCCCACCCCCTGCGAGCATATTATATTTGAATGTTCAATATTTCCTTTTCATGTTTGTGTTTAATGTTAAATTTAATATCGTAACTTAATCATTCAGTTTTAGCTAAGAATTTATTTCAAAAGAATATCTTGTATAATAGTAAAGGATAGTGATTTGAACTAAAACAAAAAAAAAAAAACAAAAAAAACCCAAATAGAGGCCCGTTAACTGTGAATAAAAATGCAATAAAAATATTCAAAAGTTGATAATATAATAAATTAAACAAAGAATTTTCCTTTCAAATATTTTAGTGTCTACTTGAGGTTTAATTAGTAAAAGTATAGTCTTTAATCTACCGGTATACTTGGTCTCCACGTGTTAAATATATTTTGTGATAAAAATTATTAAACATCGGCGATAATATTATCAATCGCAACTAAATTATAAAACTTTATTTTTGCAATAAAATCAGAAGTTATTATACTGATTTATTAACAAGTAAGGTAAGTAGCAGCCCATTAATGTCCCACTGCTGGACACTGGCCTCCTTTCCCATACGAGACAGTATCTTAGAGCATAGACCCACCACGCTGCTCCACTGCGAGTTGGCAATCATAGTACACAAGTGCACTCTCTATTCTTTCACTCTCATAGTGACCGGAGTGAGATCGGACGCAGGACCGGTGAAAAACGCCTCCAACTTCCCAATATCGGGCGAAAATTGAGAAAATCTTATTAAAAAAACTCAATATCGATTTGTGAATTGGCCCGAACCGGGATTCCAACCCAGGACCTCATGACTGAGGCCAAACATGCTGGCCACTAGACCAATGAGGCAGTTATTACCATGTAAATCAAGATAAAACCCTTTTTTCTTCTACTACATACTCTTCCAAATATTTGAATGGATCCTTTGCTTTAGTTCAAAATATTTCTAGCCAACCTTGCCTTATATCTCGGTTGGCAGATTTATGATATTCGAGCGTCCACGTCGTTTAGAGAAGCGAGGCTGACTCGAAGTAGAAAGGACGGCGCGGACGCGGAGGCGCGCGGGGACGAGCTGGGGTGGCCACGGGAGGTACTGTTATTGTACGACGTTTGATTTACGCACGTACCGCTATCACCCTTTTGTTTGGCCGAATACGGAACACAGCCAGTGCCGCTGTCCTCTCTTTGATGTTTAATACCTTTTTGACATTATATTCAGGTATTATTTTAATAATTTCAATTGTTACTTTGCTGGCCATAATTAATTGAATCTCACTATTGTTACTTTTGTAGGAGTTTATAAAATATTTAATATACAATAAAGCTGATAGTAATAGGATGTAGTATCGCTGCGTAACGTATCGACGTTTCGTATGAGAGGATTCGACGGTGGCAACGCGGCGTATCGTTACCCACAATTAGCGGCCTTACACACGCGGATAATCCGCGCTAGCTCCACCGCCCGCGCTCCGCACACGAGTGCGCTGCGGATTCAGCGAATAAATTCATTTATACGCAAATTGTATCGGCGCTTGCAATTAAAACTTTGTTAGCGCATGAGTAAAGATAAATAACACTAATACATTCTGCTTATTGCGGGAAAGTTGGCGGATACGAAGGATATATTAATGTTGTTCCTAATTTGTTTGGGCAGTAGTTTAGGATTAACAGTGTCGCCCCCTTTTCAAACTTTCTAACTTTAATACATTGGCCCTACAAAAAGCATTGTAGACCCTGTCCGTAATTAATAATTTAATGTCATAAAATTCTGGGTTTCTGGGTGCGATTCGGGTTTAAGTAAAACTTTATGTTTATTAAAAAGTAATACTGATTTTTAAAATACTATTACATTTGTAGAGGAATCCCTTTTTAAAGTTTATGAAATAGAGACTATTTTAAGAATTTAATTAATTCAAATAATCTGCTTGTAATGGACCACGGCGTTCAGCTACTTAGGAATTCAATGTTAAAATAATTTGAATTAGCTTATATTAGAAGTAAATTCCTTCGAATCTGTGGTTTCAAATGGACGCTAACTTAGAAATTGATTCCAATAGTTTGTAGAAATAAGCAAGCTCAACATTTCTGTCGTCGTCGTGCAACGTTGCACTTTATAATTCAGTTTGCGAATGACATATAATAAATTGGTCGAAAATATTTCATTACACTGCTGGAATATTGATTTAATTTAGGTTTTAAAGTAAAATGTAAAACTCAATATATTTTTGTACCAGCTTCTAATACATATATAAACCTTTAATGCAATAATGATTTCTAACTTACATAAATCGCCAAGTTCATCAAAAGAAATATATTGAATGTGCGTTGAATCAATATTTTTAACTTCTAGTTTCGTGTGGTGTCGGTTGACATGACGAGTTATGTAGACTTAATATTATAAAGAGGAAATATTTTTTGTTTTTGTGTGCATGTTTATAACGATTTCACGCAAAACAATGGAACCGATTTCAAAATTTTCTTAAAAAAATAGGTATCCCTAATAAAAATTTATTAATGTAACCCAAGGTGCGTAAATTACTAACAAAAATCTGTCATCAGGTGCGCTGCGGTAACTATTGATCATGATATCTACAAAAAAAGTCCGCGATACCATATTTCCAACTACTGTAGTTATGCCACGATAACTACTTGTTTACATTTAAAAAGTCAATAAAAGTGCCGACAATAATCAAACCTTTTTATTTATACCTCTGTGTTAATCCTTATCGTATAAATTTTATAAAGACCGTTTCAATACCTGTAAAATACTTTATAAAGATATAACAAATTTAATAATCTCAATTTAAGGAGAAAAATTTATCCCGAGTCGAACTTCAGTGTCCAGTATGTTGTGTACAGGGAAGTTCTGAAACAATGAAGTATTACAAATAAATATTTTCGCTGATATTATAGAAAAAAGTTATAACAATTTTTTTGTTCGTTTTCAATTTTTCTGTCGATGATTAATCTCAAAGTTACTAGATCGATTTAAAAATTGTTTCATTACCTTCTTGAAATAAAAAATTCAATACCTGTAGAGAATTTAAAATTGATTAATGTCGGACATTCTACGTGAATGATGTTAGGATTAAAAACGTATTTATACTAATTGTAAAGAAAAATCTTTACATTGATTAGATCTAAGTGTGTATTTAATAATCTGAAAGAAAGTATTTAAAAAGTTAGTGTTAAATATTTTATTTTAACAAAAATAAATTTATGGTCCGTCTTAAAGCCTTTCTATCGTCACGATATCGGTATCTACGTGGGTGAAACCTCGGGGCTTTGCTAGTCTTTTATATACCGATTGTTTATTGTTTATTTCAGAAATAAATAGGGAAGATTGTATATATGTATATTATAAAGTATGTATGGTCCCAAAGTTGATTATTTAAATTCGTAAGTAATTTAACTTCTTTTAATCTTATTTGAATTATCATTTAACTCGTATTTTGTATGATGTAGAATAACGGTAAGTAATGGATATATTTTAATACTTACCAACATTCTTACAGCCCTTAAATCTTACCGATTTACTATGGATTTACATTTTCAAAAATAAAATTGTATACTATTATGTATATGTTTCTTATCACCGATAAATATTACTGTTTCTTATAAACTACTTATAAAGTTCCTATACACGTTAAAGGAGATACGGAGGGCAATTTGCGAACAAACAGTTATAACTAACTGATAAGGAACACAAACATACTTTGTAGTTTTCCTATAAACCTTGAATGAATCTTCGTCATAAACGTTAACGAACTAGAAATAAATAATAGCCAATATTTCTTTCTGCTTCATAAAAATGCAGTGATTTTTGACATATTTTGTAACTTCAGCTATGAAGAAATTCTCTTGTAGCCGTTTAAACGTAGCCTGCAGATGTTCCTATTCTTAAAGTGGATTAAATGGGGCTGTAAGTTATCATCAACAGCCATAAAATACAGACAGTGTTGAGTTAGACTACGATTTACGAATCGAGAATATCGTATTTTCCCAACTTAGGACTGTGCTATAAATTATGAAGCACTAAGTGCACTTCTGCAATATGAAGTTTTGTTTTGTTGTCTATAAGGTCTTATGTCAGTAATCCAATTTTTGCGTTTTTTCAATAAAACAATGTTTTAACACTTTTTTCCGAGGCTTCGTTATGAGATATTTATATAAATGTATGTTATTTTTGATGTTTTGGCACAAAAGCAAAAACATTTCGTGACCACGGCTGACAATTTTGGCGCCAGGCACTACGCGAGTGCCACCACCGGGTGTGTTGTAAATAGATTGCACAATTATTTTTTTCTTAATTCTGACAGTTTAGCGCTTGACTGTGATCCTACCTGATGGTAAGTAATGATACAGTTTAAGATAGAAGCGGGCTAATCTGGTACGAGACGATATACCTCTTATAGTTTCTACACAGCATCGTATCAGAACACAAATCTCTTTGTTTGGCGATACGTTTTTGCTGGTAGGATGCTAACTAGACACGGCCGAGGCCTCCCACCAGTACAGACTCAGACAAATTAGAAAATACAATTGAATTCGCCGTCACATCAGCCTATGAGAGTGAAGGAATAGAGAGTGAACTTGTGTGCTATGCCTGCCAACTCGCAGTGGAGCAGCGTGGTGGGTCTGAGCTCTAACAATCTCTTCTATGTGAGAGGATGTGCTGTGGGTCATTAATGTACTGCTACTTACAAGAGCATCACTTTTAATTTTATGCATGACATTAGGTCTTTGTTGCTTGGGAGGTAAGTAGTCACGAACAAAGCATCCCATGAGCTTAGAATTATATAAATTAGAAAATGCAATTTTCTATATTTACCCTACTGAGAATCGAACCCGGGATCAACCGGGTTCGATTCTCAGTAGGGTCACGATGTCTGCTAACGATTATTCGTAGCGCTCGTTACTTATTATGATAAATCATCATCTTAGGTATATTTAAAACTACATTATTTGATTATAAATTATTATGTTAATATTCTCATAGTAATTGCAATTACATAAAATATGTTATAACAGAAATTACTCTCATATCACAAACACATTCTTTATTGAAATAGTTCTTGATTTTCACAATACTTTTTCTACTAAGGTTCATTAGAGAAAATTTCGTGAATGCGGGTGTTGGCGATGTGCTTAGTACATAGGTGCACACCAACACAGTTTAAACTAAGAACCCGCACCCAGTTTGTTTGGGCGTTCCGTTCCTTTGTACTTTCAGTCATTGTTCCATTTGCTAATGTTGTTAGTGCACTTTTTCAGCGACGCTAATTTAAATACCTCTCCTTCCTTTAGCGAGCAGACTCGTCTTCCGTTTTCCGCGAGTACCTCCCGCTCCCTTTGCGTTTGAGACGTCCGCATCGGGAGACTGCATTTAAATGAGATACTTAATCACCCGAGTTGGCCTCGCGTTCTTTATAGCTGTTGTTGTCTTCATTCATTACGAGCTTTAATATCCCTATACATAAATCCACTTACTAATTGACCTTAGCTTTCGCGTATTTCTCGTTTTTAATTAAATGCCTTATCAAAGAGATTTTCTCTTTAATGAACGTGAAAGAATTTTTCTGATGTTACTACTAGCCAGCAAGATTATTTTTATTACAATTAATTTAAAAATATGGGTATCTAGTGGGCTAATAATTTACATAGATATACGTTTTTAAATTAAAACTTCTTTAGACGCATGAGGGTAAAATTTTTATGGATCAAACGTGTGATTCACGTAGATGTGCAGCGTTTGTATGCTAATTCGTTTGAAGGTTAGGTAATTTTAATATTATAGCATTGTAATTTGCCACTTGTCGTTTAATAATGTAATATACTATTTTAAATACAAAAGCAAAATAATTTCTAATATTAACAAACAACACGCGGTATATTTGTTTACAATTTGTCATTTGAGTTTTGAATAAATTATTTCTATTAATTTTAGACACTTAATATTTCAATTAAATTCCCAACATTCTTTTTTCCCTCCCTCTATGTCTTGGAAATCTAAAGTTTATATATGTAGAAATATAAACAAGACTTAAAAATTTGTTTGCCAAAGAAGTATCACTTCTGACATGTGTACATTGTACGCACGCATTCTACATTTTTTTACATAGTGGTGTATTATAAATATCGTGTGGTAAGGATGTCAAAGTATTTTCTGTCAAACAGAATTTGGAGATAAGATGTATGGACCGAGTGGAATACGATGTCGCCGGTTGCGCCTAGACCGCTAACACCCACTCGAATTGTGTAAATATGAGTAGGGTAATAACTCCCGAGGAGTACTATACTTGGATTTGCTTGTTAGAATTTTGTACGTGCATCCCCCCATTGGCCCGCAGCGCCCGCCTTACGTACATACCAAACTTCGTCTTAGACTGCGCTAGGCTGCTTTCAAGGAGATGGGTATGTCTTTGAAGTACGGTTTTAAGAATTAAAAGTATACAGTACCTAATTAATAAGTTAGAATTTTCTCTGCGTTGTTTGATTGTATTATAACTTATTTTTTTAAACATTACAAAGAGAATATTATATATTTTTCTTACCTAAATTTCTCTTCGCTACCTTGTTTTTTTTTTAGCTTTTTGTTTTATCTGAAAGATATCGCTGCTTTGCTAAATTGCCAAATGGTGAATTTGGCAAAAGGTTTTTTACAAAGTGTTTTTTTTTTAATAGAAATAACATTAAAAATTAGGACTGTGCAAAAACAGAGTGAAATATTAGCAGTATCGTATAATATTAAGTCTCTGTTCATAATCTATTTTACCTCCGGTTGGGTGAGAAAGTCGGAAAAGAAACCGCTAAAAAACTAAGTTGTTAATGTTATCAATGCAGCGGTAGTTAAAGTATCATAAATTTAAATCATATTTATTTAAATTTGTTTGTGGTATCCCGTTATATAAACACACCGGCATATTAAGCGGAACATAAAGAAAAGGTTTGATATCAGTATCATACAAGGTTGCTGGCTGGTTTATAATTCATTTAATTTAAAAAGAAATCATTTCAAATTAAAAAAAGCAACTGAACATCACATTTTATGCAATTGTTTTAGTTTTATTCAAATAAACCTTTTCTGAGTTTAATTTAAAATTTCATTGAAATACTGTTTTTTTGTTAGTTTTTTTAATCGCGTATCTTTTTGGAGTTGATGACTGAAATTTTCCTGACTTACAACAACGGAGTTTGCCAGGGCACTTGAAATGCGAAGAAATGGTCAAACCTAGAGAGTGATATCTAGACATCTTCGTCGACCAGTTTCAACGTTCCATCGCAGTATCCAACGGTTCAGGGAGACCGATACTTATGAGAGAAGAGGACAAGGCAAAAAAGACGCACTTCGAGAAGGAATGATCGTTTTATTCGGCTTCGTGTACGTAGGAACCCCCGTTTGACGGCCGTCCATGCCCGACATGAGTTAGAAACAGTGCGGAGTGTAACCATATGTGAGCGTACGGTACGAAGAAGATTCGTAGAAGCTTTGATTTGGGTTAAATTCACCAAGGCTCCAAGGCTCGAAGTAAATCATCGTAGAAACAGGTTAACTTTTGCTCAGTAACATCGACTTTGGAACGCGGACCAATGGAGTAAGGTATTGTTTAGTGATGCGTGCAGAATTCTCTTAAATCAAATTGACGGCAGGCAAAAAATATAGAGGCGCAAAGGAGAACGACTTATTCAGACAAATTTTGAAACTACAGTTGCATACGGTGGTGAATCGATAATTTTTTGGGCGGGCATTTGTTTGGAAGCTCACACAGACTTGGTAGTAAATGACAGAGGGAGTCTGACTGCAGACCGCTATATCAGAGAAGTTTTAGAAGAAAATGTCGTACCGTTTGCCCCCATATATCGGTGACGATTTTGTTTTTATGCAGGATAATGCTTGGCCCCATACCGCTCGGGTAACTCAAGCATATCTTAATGATATGTATATCACTGTTATGGATGGCCGGCGAGGTCACCGGATATGCACCCAATAGAGCACGTTTGGGAATTGCTGAAAAGAAAAGTTAAGTCCAGAATTCCAGCTCCTGCCAACGTGGGTGAACTGTGAATCGCCGTAGTTGAGGAATGGCGGAGACTATCCTAGGAGGTCATAGATAACATCTTTCTCAGTATGCCTAGACGGGTAGAAACAAATAAATAAGAGCACGTGGAGGAAATACGCGATATTAATCACCATTTTCCTAATTTAATTAATTGTTATTTTAATATTAATTTTCACTTTTCCCGGTTTTATAAAAACTTCAATAATGTACCATTTTTCAAAAATAGCCTTTACTTTACAAAATGTGTTGTTAATGTGATCTCATGATAATTAAAACAAATGAAACTGTAAATAACAAAAGAAGTGTAGTAAGTAGATTTTAAAATAAAACAATGTTTTATAAATTATGGACTTTTTTTGTGATCCACTTAATATGCCGGTGTGTGTAGTATAATTTAAACACTACTTAACAAATTCCGATTTAACACTGTATTGGATCGTATGGGCTTAGAATGTGCTTACACATTAAAAGAGAGATAAACATATTTATGGTGAAGTACTCCAGTTAAAAGAGCTTTTAAATTTGATTGAACTTTCGAACGTTATTACTTTTATTAAGGTAGATAATGAAAATGAGCAAAGTCCGCCCTGCTTCTTGGAAGATAAGTTCATCTCTAACATAACAACATTTGTTGAGTACGGATAGAAACAAACTTCAAAGCAATTCAATTTTCGAAATGCGTTAGCAAAACAATGTCGATAAAATTTAATGCTTTTCTGTTTGCTTCCATTTTAAAGTAGTACAATTGCTTATAAGATTGCGTTTAAAGAATTTAAAATGTTTTGATACACGCTCAGTTAATCTATAAAATGAAGAAGTAAAATAATACGACAGTCACAGTTTGTAATTTGTTTATTTGTATGCGAATTTAATAAGAAATAAAAAGTAATTCAACAATAAAAGATAAAAAAAAAAAAAAAAAATAAAAGTACTATTGACTTATTTCAGGGTAAGGTATAAGTTGCGTGTGCAATTAAATATAAGTTGCGAAACAATACAAAATATCAATTATATTATTTTTAGTGAACTACTTTTACGGTCATTTTAATGCACTTAAATATAATTATTATTAAACAGTTATCTCTTTAATAATAAATACAATTACGTATTTTATAATAGGAAAATTCAGATGCACGATACCATACATAGCAAAATTTAAAGACCTTATGGTTTCATATTAAACTACTAGCTGAAAACCGCGCCTTCCCCTACGTAGAATATTTTTTGGGTAGCATTTTCATTAATTTAGGCAAATGGTTGTACAAATAAAAAGCATAGGTATAAATACTTACTGTATTACTGCAAAGAGCTTATAGTCCTTTATTTAGGCTCTAGATTATCGGTGTACCAAAATTAATTAATAAATATAGATGTCGTACGAATAGATTTATTTTTCTTTTGTTTACTGAAACAAACGTTGGTGAGATATCCGCTAATAAAAGCGGTAAATCAACATCAACACATTGTATGTGTCATTCTATCAAACAATATTGCTCCCAGATTTTATCCTGACGTTTAACGGTGAGCGTATTTCTTCATTTGGGAAATATTAACTCGAATGTTTGTATGTTATATGTTTATTCGTAAATTTAAAATGTAAAAAAATTAAAAGTGAATTACATTTAAATTTTGACTCGTTTCTCATAAATTACCTTGTTAAAAATGCAGTGTAGTCAAACTTTAGTACGAATTTGAATAATCATGAACAATCTAGGGTTAGTAAGAGCTTACATTTTGAGCATAAATTATTGAGTTCCAATTCGTAAATCTGAAAAGCAACAATTCATATCATACTTTATATATCCGTCTAAAACTTCGACAGATACATTTGTATCCGTAAATATTAATTTGAATGACTAAGTTAATATTATTTAATTTCCTCTGCAGCGTTTGTCGCATAGCCGCTTGTTATGGGGGTTTACGTATAATTTCTATGTTAAGCTCCCTGGATCAGAATCAACGTCGGCCACACATAACCTATGTCGTAAAATTCAGCATCGAAGAAGCTCTTATTAACAAATATTAGACATTACATTTAACCATTTTGTGTGTGATAAATTTTGAATTTCCTCAGTGATTTAACGAATTCTTCAGAGTTCACGAATAAATAATTATACAATCCTTAAAATATAGGGTACGCGAACTGAGAACTCCAAAATCCTCCTTTTCTATGTTTATTTGACAAATTTTCCTAAATATTGGATACGAGTGCCACCAACTTTATTTGTACCCTACAAAAATAAATAAGGATATAAAAAATGGCATTCCCCGAAATCGCGATTATTCCGTTAAAGTTTCAAATATATAAAAAAAATATGTTGGTAGTGGTCCATTTCTAATATTATCTATTTTTAATACACGATATTAACCATATAAATTCAACTGAATATGTACTACGTACAAATATAAGTACGTACTTATTAAGCATGTAAATTCTTTTACATTCTCGTCGTCGTCGTCTCAACCAATGGACGTCCACTGCTGGACAAAGGTCTCTCTTAATGAATTCTAATGGGCCCGATCTTGCGCCGCTTGTATCCAGCGGCTGCCAGCGATCCGCCTGATGTCATCGGTCCACCTGGTGGGGGGTCTGCCGTCGCTGCGTTTTCCGGTGCGAGACCGCCGCTCTAGCACGTTCGGGCCCAGACGTCCATCGGTTCTGCGAGCTACGTGCCCTGCCCATTTCCACTTCAGCTTTGCAATTCGGTAGGCTACGTCGGTGACTTTAGTTCTCCTACGGATCTCCTCATTTCTGATTTGATCACGTAGGGAAACCCCGAGCATAGCCCTCTCCATTGCCCGCTGAGTGACTCTGAGTCTTCTTACGAGCCCCATAGTCAGTGGCCATGTCTCGGAAGCATATGTAATGAATTTCATTTAATTATTTGCTAGACTGTAGCTGGAGTTATTACAAACACTTGAAATGAACAAAACACGTTAATGGAATTAAATAATAGTAGAATCTTCGATTATAATGGATCAGTAAATGACGAAAATTCAGAAAATCTTACTCCGGTTTAATGTCCACTGAATACTAGCGTAAATTTCGTAACAAAGCTCCAGCTTTTGCAAAGACACACGGAAAAAAGCAGCAACTATAAGTATTCTTACTGATGTTACACTAAATTTTTACTTATTTAAAAAGAAACATCTTCGGTACATAAATTTAAATAAAAACTATTAACATATATGTTTTGCTTCCACATTATGTGAATTGTTTTAACTAAAGAGGAAGACAGCTATTATTTAAAACACGTTTATATATATTTGCTCTCATTCGACGAAGTTAATGAAATCTGTACTCGTATTTAATTTCATCTGCAGTGTTTGTCGCATGGCCGCTTGTTATAGGGGTTTACGTATTAATTTCTATGCCAAGCTTAGTGGATCAGTGTCGACGCTTCGCACATACCCTGTGACGCATGGCGTGGCTTCGCAAAAGCGCGCTTAATGAAATATTCGCGTCGCGAGCGAAACGGACATCCACCGTTTATCATAGGTGATGCCCTCATTCGACCCATGTTCTATATTTACCCACAAGTAAATAAATATTTTACGCAAAAACTAATGAAGTATTTCATAAATTCCTTTATATAAATAGTCAGGAATACAAATGATACGTAGATTCAACATCATACTTAGTTTTACGTAACGTTTAGACAGTTTAATGGTATTAATATCAAAAATATCTGTTAAATCATTGAGACATATAAATTAGGTTTTTTCCTCGCATCTGGTATGCAAGGCGTGTATATTTCGATACTTTTCGGCGCCAAGAAAAACGTCTCTCAACAATGTTTTACGCGATATTGCCAATCACTCACAGCTCGCGTCTGTTAGACATAGACATATGTATGTACCAGTGCTCTTTTCTTTCATACAAGCCATTTGTCTTGATTGGCGCGAAAATTACTTCCGTAACAATCTTTATTAACACATTTATCTTCCATCTGTTATCAACGCCTGTTATTCCATTGCTAATGCCTATAATGTAATTCTATCATTACTAAAAATAGTATATAGCTCTGTGAAACTATGTGAGTTTATACAAGGAACATACACTTTATATATTTTTTGAAATTGTCACATCATGTAACCAAGATATATTGGCTTTGATTCAATTCTTAGGTCGGAAATGATTGAAAGTAGATAAGGAAAAGTATGGCATCGTGTAACAACGGGTCACGTAAGTACCATAACTTTGTTGGTAACGTTATTACGTCAGCCGTGAAAATAGTAACTGAACAACGTGACCGCAATATCAACAAATCAATTGTCTTATGTTTTATCGTGAGCAATACCGACGCAATTCTCTGCGAAACACTGATTTTGTACAAATACAGCATGTACGATACTACAATATTTGTACAAATTACATAATACAATTAATGAACAAAAAGTGCCACGTTTATTTAATTTACTTTAAATCAAAATCCGGCGGGGCAGTAGAAATCTTTAAGCCGTTTTTGGAGAATAATTGCATACACATGTTTAGTATTACTTAAACAGTTTTTTAATTGTCGGTCATACTTCGGTACCTAAAAAGGTAGACAAAATTTAAAGTTATTGGTACAGCGCAATTCATTGGAAGCTTATCTAAAAGTTTTCATTATATGTAATAACTTTAAAAATCCGTCCTAGATGGCGTAGAAATAATGTTACTAATACGTAATACTAAAACGAAATATTTTTATATTACTTGTTTTACAATATATTCAGGCAAGCACTTATTTTCCGTCTTATAATTACTAAATTTGTATATAACAAATGGAGACCACGTAGTGTAAATATAAGGGCACGTTCGTGTAACATAATTACACCATTTTGCAGTCTACAAAATGGACATTTTATTATTATTCCCTCTTTCATTAGTACTTAAAACTAATATAATAAAAAGTTGTGATAAACTACTAAATACGATGGGCTCGGTCGAATTTATTTGGGCTAGAGGAAAATAACAGAACACGCTGCTATATTATTAATGGTCAAATTTCTTAATTAACCTAAAAAGTACGTGAAAATGTAACTAAGTCATTATTACACTTGGTTGCTCTATTAAATTTTCTTATTATTATGCTTGGTATAAATTTATTTATGACTTCATATAAATTGGTCCAGCCGTTTCGGTCAGTCACATATACACGAACAGAAAAATTATACAATGTATCGAAACTGAAAGGACTTAGATAAGCTTCGTTATCAAGCCATATGTTACAATAAAGGTTTTTATATAGAAGTTTGGTTCGGCTACAGTTTTAAGATGGTAAAAAATACTTGTTACTTAGTATCAGAGAACAATACCAGTTGTACGAAGAATTTAACGTGTATTAACCTGATGAACATATCTCAATTACTATTGAATTGTGGAAATAACGCGGAATAACCGATAAGATACGTTATGGTTATAGGGCTCAATAATACATTCTATCTATGAGATGGCTAAAAATTGATTATAAAGACCGTTCTGATGAATTTACAAACGGTTTACGTATATTTTGAATTAACTCTTAAGTGCAGTCCATAGGGATTCTTTATAAAGAGCCGTATTATATTAAGGTTACCTTAATATGTCGAGCCTCAATATCATGGAATTCCCGGAAATTGTACGAATATACACTATATATGTAGAGAAATCTAAAAATAATTCATCAAGACTGCTTTGTTATGTTCTGTGATAATAACTTTACACGTTATCAAAAGTAACGTTCTTCGACGACAGCTTTTGTACATCCCATGTAATAAGAGTCAACGCACAAAGGGAATCACAATAGCTCTTGGCATGCAGAATGGTGCATGACTCAGGCATTATTTTACTATCAGTCAAGATGACAGTAGTATTTTTCGTGACTAGCAGCCGACGCTGAGGCGCCGGCTCCACGTCGTTTATCATACACTCGGCTACCGTGTCCTAGCCCTTACTTATTTATGAATACAGCGTCAGAAAAGTAGAGTCATTCATATCGGCTGCTCACTAAGCACGTCTCTGGTAGCAGATGTTACAATTAAAAATATCTTATTGTTCTATATTTTTTCTACAAAGTACATGTTGCAGGTCCCTGTTATGAAAATCGGATCGACATCTTTATAAGATAGTGGTTTCAAGCTAAATTCATTGATACAAACTAAAAAATTTGATATTCCAATCACGTCAAACGAGAAACTTTAGTTCACAATTTAAACATCTGATTTTAAAGTTTTTATCACCGACAATAAATACAAATTGCTACCTTGATAATGTACATTTGTTGAGATACAGTGTGCAAAGGCAGTTCTATTCCTTTAAACATATTCTTCCAGATAACCTGTGGCAGAAGAAGTTATTTTACAACACGGTATTAATGTATACTTACAAGTCCACTTAAAACTACTCTACAACATTTTTTCGACAGATTGGTTTTGAAATGGAACAAGTGTTATACTTTCATAATGAACTGAAGACCACGAGAAACACTTCACCAACAATGGAACATATTACTGTTTAGCTTGTTCTGTTAATATGCGATATCGCAGTAACCTAATCAAATTACATTTAAGCAATATTAAGACCAAGAATTTTTAATTCATCTTCAGTAAATGTGCCAAAATTCGGTCTTCACGTAATCGTGAATATTAAAAGATGTAAGTTGTATA
Organism: Elymnias hypermnestra; assembly: GCA_015832385.1. Taxonomy (NCBI): domain Eukaryota; kingdom Metazoa; phylum Arthropoda; class Insecta; order Lepidoptera; family Nymphalidae; genus Elymnias; species Elymnias hypermnestra. Next base: position 1,601,409 of record JACTOM010000070.1, read on the forward strand.
AAAATAGGTGTAAGACATTGTATCTCTATATACCTAACTGTTTTTCATAGGACTTCAATCTCATGAAACTTTAACGTATTATAATTGACTCAAAATTGGTCTTCTACAGTTTCTGTTTAGTCATGTCCAATAAATCCATTATTAAAATTTAATTGTAATGTATATTCAACTTCATATAGGCATGTCGTAACTTAGTACTTTAAAGCTGTTACAAATCACGACCATAAATTCAACGTACTGCAAAAGTTGCTTTAGCAGCAGAATTGCTTTAATATACGAAAGTTGCATCTAGGCCACACCCAAATAATGAGCGAGCTACCAGACAACAATTTCCGGATTGTCCTACTTTGCTATAGTAATATATGCTTTATTGTAATTATATATTACGCTGATTTTTCTTGTCTACAGTAAGGTGAAGGTAGAATCATTAATTCTTATCGTTTTGTTCTATTAATTGACTAGACTACATCATGCGGATTCATCAGAGGCAATGAAAACCTTTATTTCTTTATTTATTCGAAAACCATTATTACATGAGATCAAGAAAAATGAAAATCTTATATTTCGTACCGAGGAAAGTTCGTAATAAAAAGTGCCGCCGTATTCGTAATAAGTGTGTCATAAATGAATAATTCTTAAGGAATTGAAAAATTGTCATAGCATGTCTATTGATTAAGAAACTACTATAAACCTATTATATCTTGCTATTTATCAGTATTGCCAAACTCTTAGTGCACCAAGTTCTAGATGATGCAGACGAAGGCACTGCTACTGAAGAAAATCGCGTCAGCAATACGTGCGTCTTTGTGCCGTTCTCCACGTTTATTATCAAGTGATTGCCTACCTGCGTGTTTCGACTACCAAACTATCGTTTCGAAACGATGCGATCGTCCCGAGCTGGGATTAGTATTTTTTATATCTTTTTTATACCCTGTCGTATGATTACAAGGCGGAGTCGATGTATACGAGGCTGTCTTCCTATTTTATGTGGCAATATTGACAAAATATTTGCTTGTTTGCCGGCTGACAATAGAATGTCTGATATAGCTAAGAATATCGCGTATAGACTTTCTCGACATTTTGACAGTTAGTAGGGACAAGTCTGAAATATCGGTGTACGCGGCTTAATCGCTCAGCGTAGCGATATTGGCGTTACATCATGTTGTCAGCGAAGAGAAAAATTGCCACTCTCCGCCCGCCCCTTGATTTCGCGCCCCGCTCCGGCTGCCTATGTCGACAGCGCGTTTATATTACTATGGAATTTATTGTAGTTTTACGAACGCGCATTTATTTGCCCCTATAAATAATGTGCAAACACTTTGTATGACTGTACCGTTGTACAATATATTAAGCGTGCCAGTGTTGAAAAAAGACTATACATATGTTGGATTTGTTACTTTGATAAAATTAATATAACTCCCTCCTTTCTGGTAAGAACTAACACACCTACCACCTCATTACACGTCTTTGTCAGATGTGAATTCTATCTGCGGTCATAGACACCATAGACACAATTTAGTATAACTAAATTGTAGACCAAAGCTCAAAATTAAATTCTATCCCACCCGCACCCTTTTTTTTACCTGGGAATTGCATTTGCGCACCTCGACTGCAGGGTTGGACTTATGGGGTTCGGCAAGTCTATTCATCCGTTATTGGAGCATCCGAGGATCTCTAGCTGTAGGAGGAAGCATCCACTACAATCTCTTTCTCGTTCGTGGATCACCTTCATTGAGATGACCGTCTCACAGAAACGCTTTTAGCTTAAGCGTTTCCAAGACGTCGTTGGACTGGAAGTTATTCTTTTCAGAAGAATTTTAGTGACTCAATTCCTTTTAATTATTTTGTCACAGACATTATGACCAAAACCATCATAAATTCCAGAAAGTTAATATTGATTTTTGAAAGTTGTTAAGTCACGTTTCATTGTGTTAAAATGGAGTCGCGAGGACTTAGCGGCTGTTGTGGATGAGATGAACTATTAACATTTTTTTTTGTTACATTTCAAATGTGAATTCTTACAAAGTAAAAGGACTTAGAGACGTAATTAGTATATTTCTTTTTTTTAAGGAGAAAAAACACAATAGGAAAAGGCCAAATGTCGCCAGCGTTTGGCCAATTCCCTCGGCACAATTACACAGTTCGTTACCCAGCTGAAAAAGAAAATGAGAGTAAATAACGATGACCAGCCGCGGCACGTGATTTCAATGTATAACATTCAGATACACTAATTAAACTTTGTGACGCATTGCAATATTAAACGATTAACACATTTCACAATAATTTATTGTTTAAGTCTTGGAATTTCATTTAATAAGAAAAATTATACTTTAAAATATTTAATTAAACAATATTGGCGTTGTATCTGTTTTCGTCTTTCAAATGAAATTCTTATTGGTTAGTAAAAATTACACCAATTCCGCCAGAACAATTACAAACACAATTTTATAAATACACTTCAGTTCAGTTTATTTATGTCAAATGAGAATGTAAATTAACATCGCCCACTTTAGGAAGAGTTTTTTGAATTTGTAATCATGTATTACATTCACACTTTTAATGACGTCTATATCGTATTTATTACAGTGTAAACGTTGCGATAAATATTAATATTTCAATTCCATATGCATATATTCTTCGTCGCTAAGAAAATTATCTTCAAAATAATGTCGGAGTCTAGTAAAGAGCAGTCTCTTAGTCTGTTTCGATGACACCTTTGATTCAGTATTAATGGCTTCAACGCCCGCCGTGTTCAGAAACAGGCGCACCTGCTAGATTTATGTTGCCCGTAAATTCGTTGTTATTCACTCCAATAGTCTTGATGCAGTATCCGCTTTATTGTCACCTCCTTGAATTAAACACTGAAATATGCTGGAAGAAAATAGAAGGTGTACATTATTTTAAATTATATTAAATTAAACATCAGTCATTTCAATTCCTACTAATTATATATAATTAGTTTTAAAGATCGTATTAGATGGCGTACGAATTGATTTTTTTCATCACCTGTTTTATACAGTTAATGCTCACAATTATATTAAAACTTCGTTATCCTATCCTTATATAACAAGTTTGACGTTGAACAGCCGGCGTTCAACGTCAAACTTGTTATATGCATGTACGAAAAAACCTAGCGTAAGAGCGCGGAATAAGCGATAGAGAGGCGCGATCGGCCGAATTTCATTGTTTACTGTAACCAATTATTTTTTTGTATTATAGCCAACGACTATTTAACACAACATTGTCTAAATTAGCGATGTGAATAATTCTCGCGAAAAGAACGTGAGACACATACGAGTACTAGACGCTAAGACGTCATCAAAATGCCTCGTAAAACGATCACATTTTGACGAACGACAACTCGTAGAATATCTCCTTTCGAAAGCGGACATTTTCAGGTATAGGCACACCTGCTGGATTTACGAGGCTCGTAAATTCATTGTTATTCACTCCAATAGTTCTGATGCAGAATTCGATTTATTGTTGCCGATTCGTATCGAAAATCGGGATTTAGAGTTTTACGACAAAGCTTTGCTCCGTATTTTGTTAGCAATGTACCTATTGTTATAGGTATTACCTACAATATTATATCTTTAACAGTATAATTGATGATGTAATATAAAATTAAGAAGAATATGAAGTAGGAGACTCCTTCATATTCTTCTTAATTTTTACGAATCCCAGTAATTTAATCGAAATACCTTCTGGTATTTGGATTAAATTACTGGGATTTGTTGAAATATGCCATATTTTTGCTTATTGCCTAAAATTTTTTTTTGGGAGGCTATCTCACGTGATGATTAGTGATATTATAGTTTAAGATGAAAGCGCCCTAACTTGGATTATCAATTTCTAATCTAAATTTGGTCTGCTGAGAATCGAATCCTGCACTCTAGCGGTTAAATTCTAATGGTCCAGTTTCGTCGTCGTCGCCTCAACCGATGGTTGTCCACTGCTGGACATAGGTCTCACGAAATGATGCCCACAAGGCCCAATCTTGTGCCTGGCTCCTGCGGCTACCGGCGATCCTCCTTACATCGTCGGTTCACCTTGTGGGGGGTCTTCCTACACTGCGTCGCCCAGTGCGGGGTCGCCATTCCAGCACTTTCCGACCCCAACGTCCATCGGTTCGTCGGACTATGTGCCCCGCCCATTGCCACTTCAGGTTCGCGATTCGCAGGACTATGTCGGTGACTCTGGTTCTACTACGGATCTCTTCATTTCTGATTCGATCACGTAGAGAAACTCCGAGCATAGCCCTCTCCATCGCACGCTGAGTGACTCTGAGCTTCCGAATGAGGCCCATAGTCAGCAACCACGTTTCGGACCCGTAGGTCATCACTGACAACACGCACTGGTCGAAGAGCTTTGTCTTCAGGCACTGAGGGATATCGGAC
>JACTOM010000070.1:1606145-1789901 GCA_015832385.1 Elymnias hypermnestra
GCGGTCCCGCTGGGTTTATTGGGTATTGCGAGTGCGTACCCTTGCGGAGTCCCACACTCCCGACTCAAGTCGTCGAGGTGCGTAACTGAATTTCCCACCAACAAAAAAAACGTATAGGAAGAACGTAGTTCATGAGTTACAAATTGCTTAAGATAACATGTCATTTATACAAAAATAAATAAATGATTTATTCTTTAAAACGCCGTCTTAAGAAAATGGGAGTTATACTTGTCACTTTTTACGTAATGTATCTAATATATGTGTATTTTAATAAAAATTAAAACTCAAAAAGATTCTCCTTTAAAAAACAATTTAAAAAAAACAAATCACCTTATTACAATATTGATTACACTTCCCTCAGCATTAAAATCTAGATCTCTTGGGAGTTTCTAAGACTAATTACTTTCCGCGAAGGAAGGAAAAACAGAATTTATAATGCCTTTCTTAATAAACAGATGCTACTTTATGAAAATATAATATTATAAATATTTTATATAGAACTTGTGCTTAATTACAGGATTATGCCTTTTTATGGTACTCAAGCCTAAACGATGTATAAAAAGTAAGTAGTGGCCTATTAACGTCCCACTGCTGGGCAGAGGCGTCTTCAATCAGAAGAGAGTTTATAAAACATGGACCCACCATGCTGGGTTACTGCAAGTTGGCAGGCTACACATAATCTGGAATTTCTCCAAGGATATGTGGATTTCCTCACGATATTTGCTGCCTCGAAAATCGCAATGATGAATTTTAAGCGACAGTTGGACATGTAAGTCTTACAAAATGTACTATTTTTTTAACTTGGCGTCTGTTATTAAATAGAACGACTATAACTCAATGTACATAAATCTTTATTTGGTATAAAAAAGATAATTTTTTAATTTACACACAATAGAAATCCGAATTTCCAAGTCCGTAAATAGTGTTATACTTTGCTCTTCAAAATAGTACCTTTATATATATTTACAGATTTTTACTTGTACCGACAAATTGATTAAGCACTTTTGAATCGTCAGTAGTCTGTCCGTTGGTAAGAAATCTACCACCGGTTCGGATGTCAAGTTCAATCCGCTGAGAAAAAACCGGCAAGAAACTCAACGGTTACTCTTTTAGATACAGTTGTGTATGTTATAACTAGAAATATTTTGCATATGTGTGCAACTGAAATCAAGTCCAAACATTTTTATCGCTTAAATAATCTTCAATATTCTAATATACCTTTTGTAAAACTATATTTTTGACATATTTCTTAAAACTATGCGGAGGCAAATCTAAAACTGCTTTCGGCATCTCATTAAAAATGCGTATGCTCAACCAGACAAATGATTTCTGAACCTTCTTTACTCTAAAATATGGGGTTTCTTTTTTTTTCACATTTATACTGTATAAGTGAATATTATCACGGATATATAACGTTAGTCAATATTTATTGCGACGCATTGTGAGAATTTGTTTGTTTGTATATTTTATTGCACATCAAGAATTAACAATTTAACATATTAACTAACTAATAAATACATGTACAAAGGGCGGTCTTATCGCTAAATAGCGATTTCTTCCAGACAACCATTGGGTTTAAAAAGCAGTGGGTATCGAAATTGATGGCCAATGGCATAAACATGCATACTAATATCAACATATTAATACACATATAACACGAAAATATAAGAAGATACTTGGCTTATGTAATAATAAATTTACATATATTTAATGATAAATAATGATGAATATATTTAAATAGATAATTGATGTTTCTTTGTTATTATCTCTTAGAGAAGCACGAGATCTTAATTGATATATGGCACGTATTGCTCTTTCTTGTAAAATAAATAAAGTTTCATTGTGCACCACCTTACCCCATAACAGTATGCCGTAAGACATGATGATATGAAAATAAGCGAAATACACAATTTTGGCACTTCCGACATCAGTGTATTGCCTTACATTCCTAATAGCAAATGCAGCTGAACTGAGTTTGCTTGCCAGTCTTAATATGGGCACCCCACAGAAGCCCCGAGTCCTAAGAAGTCTATCATTTATGTGAATATTTGTACACATTTCTTTTCCATTAGTAAGTTTTAAAAATAATAAAATATACAAATAAATATAACATCTATATCTATATATATAAAAGAGATCTTCAGGTATCTATTGACTCATCACGATATCTCTGGAACCATAAGGTGTAGAGACTTGAAATTTGGTAGGAATATTCCTTTTGCCGAGTAGAGGTCAGCTAAGACCGGATTTTACGAAATTTAACCTGCAGGGGAGTTCAGGGGTGATAATTAAAAAAAAGTCAAACTTTCACGTTAAAAAAAATTTCAAACTTCACATTTACAAACTATATGTATTATGGTATGTAAATGTATGCTCTCAAAGGGTACTGCGGGTATCTTTTTTATTTGTAAAACAATTTTCCTAAATTAATGAAAATGCTACCAAAAAAAACATTCCACACAGACGAAGTCGCGGGTTCAGCTAGTACTATATATCAAATAATTTAAAAAGTACTTTATATATATGATAAATTAGTGTATACTTTCATTTAAAGTGAAAAGCGGTATGATTTTTGTGAAAGGTTCATAAATAATTCTTAATTCTTTTAAGACCTTCACTGCGGAGGAAGGAAGTGTTCACTCTGAAGTACCTAATATTTCACGCTTTCAGCGTAGTATAATTTTAACATTCTTTTATATCAGTATATCCGTTTTTCAATATTGATCAAATTAATGTTGTACTATCAGCTGATAATGAAAATTTATAAAACATAATAATATTTTACATTTTTATTCAATCCCAAACATGTTTTAATTTTATAATTTTGATATAGAATATAACCTAATTTTTTAATATCATGAAAAATACTGAATGTGATCGCATCGATACACAAACTAAAATTTCGTTTCAATATTGCAAATTCCATAAATCATATTGTCTCAGATGTGCGAGAAGAGAATAGATTTAATATGATATCCGAGTTTGAGAATAGAAGTATTTGATTATTGGATATGGGAGTAGTGAGCATTTTAAAAGATGTTGTATATTTGTGAGCCCGTTCGAGTACAAGTTTACAATAAGAGAATAGTCACTGTTACACTATGCTTACGACTTCCAGAATTTGCCGCTAAAACGGCCTATATATGTTCTACAAATGCCATTGGCAATCCTAAGCCTGTCAAAACGTAAGTGCTTTGTCGACGTGTCTTTATTTACAAATTATATTTTTAAGACAATGCTTCTTTCTTAATTTTGCACTCTTTCTAATAAGAATATTTATATAATTCTCATATGAACAAATCAAAATAGGAATCAAGGTTTAATAAAATATCAATAAAGTAAATGAAACTATACGAAAAAAAATGCCTGAGTATAAAGTACACATATCAGAAGTGAAACTTCTTTGGCAAACAAATTTTTAAGGCTTGTTTATATTTATACAAAACTAAAACTTTAAATTTCCGAGACTTAGAAGGAGGGTAAACGGAAGATATGTTAGGAATTTAATTGTCATTAAAATATTTAGTGTCGAAAATTAATACAAATAATTTATTGAAATCTGAACTGACGAATTGTAAATAAAAATTCTACGTGAATTTTGTCAACAAATTTTTTTTAATTTAAAATTTTGAAATTAAGAAAAATGTTTTATTTTATATTTTATGTAAAATAGTATTATGAATTATTAAATGTGGCAAATTAAAATGCCAAATGTTATTTGTAAATATTGAAACTACCTAGCCTTCCAACGATTTAACATAAAAAACTACACATCTTCGTCGCGCTAATCACGCGTTTCATCTGTAAAAATTTTATCCTCATGCGCCAAAAGAAGTTTCACTTCATAAGCTATTTATGAAATGACCAACGTCTAATGTTGCTAAAAGTCGCGAACAATATTTCTAAAGTGGTATGCTGTGAAGGTAGTTGTAGTAATAGATAGTCGTGGTCGAGTGTTCGGCATGGTCTACGTGGCACAAGATTGCGGAGGCGCTGTTTGCTCTTTGGCGGAGCCCGCTACGGGCTTACGGTTCAGCGAGCCGTGTGGCGGCCGCGCGGCCTCTCGGGTCACGTCTCCGGCCAAATTGAAATATCCCCGCTGCCTTCCACTCCTTGCACACAGTACCGCATTGCCACCGCCGCCAACCGCCTAGCGTCCCCACTTCATACAACGCTAAATTAGCAAATATTGTCTGGACTTAGACGACCACTTTTAACATATATATATGCTAGTAAATATGAAACAACCTAATCCCTAAATAAATATAAACGAGATATCACAGAACAGTACTTCTCACAAGTCGCATAGTATGAGATGATGATTGGAAGTAAAACTTCTTTAGGCTCATGAGGGTAAATTTTTTACGGATGAAGTATTATTAGCGCCATGAAGTTGTGCAGAATTTTTTATGTTAATCCGTTTAAATGTTAGGTAGTTTTAATATTTTACAAATAACACGATTTTGGCATTTAAAATTTTTAATTTTTAATTCAAAAACAATATTTAATTAATAATTTTTAATATTAACAAAAACACGTTGCATTTTTATGCAACGTGTTTTTGTATTATTTATTTTTACAATTCGTCATTTGAGATTTCAATAAATTATTTGTATTAATTTTCGACACTTTAAATATTTTAATGAAAATTAAATTCATTAAATTCCTAACATATCTTCCTTTTCCCCTCTCTCTAAATTTTGGAAATCTAAAATTTTATGTATAAATATAAATAAGATTTAAGAATTAGTTTGCCAAATTAGTTTCACTTCTGACATGAGAACTTAGTACGCACGCACTTTTGTTTTTTTTATACTTAATGGATTAGTTTGTATATATTGGTATGTAAATTGTAGACTAGAATACAATAACCATTTATTTGCTCAGAAGCATTTGATATGTATGGTGATACTATTTTTGTGAAACAAGAAACATTCAGACGCTGAGGCGCATGCAACTATAAATAGAAAAAAGACAATAAATATATAATAAATATTCTTCGACATAGTTAAAACCCCTTGCTAATAACCAATTTTTAATCTTTATTTAATGTTACTTCATCTAATTCTTGAAATGACTGTGGTATATCGTTAAATAATTTGACGGCCGTAAAGTATGCCTTTCTTTTGTAAGTGCTTTTACAAGCTTTGCAGTTTATTGGGATATCTTATTGATCTACCAGTACTATTTACATCATTTTCTTTGGAAGTACTTTGGGTTATGTTCTAAAAAATACAAGCGTCTCTTATGTACATGCATGGCAGTGGTAAAACGCCCAACGTTTTAAAATGAGGTTTATAGCTTTCTAAAGCCCCTACCTTGCCAATAACCCTTATATATTTCTTTTGGAGGCAAAATTCTCTAATGACGGCAACAGAATTACCCCAAATTATCAAACCATATGATAACACGGACTCTACATACCCATGATATGCATTTAAGGCTGGATTTATACATTTTATGTATACTAGACGCATTAATGCATAAATAAATGTATCGAACTTTGTGCTTGTGCTATTGTTACAGTTTTTGACATAAACTATCCCAAAGAATTTAAATGTATCAACTTCATCTATTTTTGTGTTATCGTATATAATATTTGTCGGCGATGTTATTGCATTATAATTACTGAACTGCATCAATTTCATTTTGCTCAAATTTATTTGTAATTTGTTATCATTTAACCATTTCCTAGAGCGTCAATAATCTCTTGATCGTATGTTATTTTATTTCTACATTTAACTAATATTGTCGTATCGTGGGCAAATATTTACATAATGTATAATATATGCACTCTATTTACTATTTCTTCACCATCCACCTACTTTTACATAATCTAGATTGTTTGTCGTTTAGCGACAAGACCGCTCTTTGTAGATTTTCTTGTGTAAATCTCGTGCATTCATAAAAATTATGTTTCTCTTAAGGTGTACAGATTAGAGCAGAGCTCCTTAAACTATGGGTCGCGACCCCAATTCTGAGATCGCGAGAGATTTTAATGTCAAATATTTATATGTACCATTTTATAACATCACTTTTTAATTTTGGATTTTTGTATGTTTCAAAACTATATATTTTCATATGTATATGTTAAGAACTGTGTTATACACAACACATAAATTATAATATTGAAGAATATTTAGAAGATAAAACTTTGAAAATTATTCCAGTCACACATGGATGCTCAATGTCACGCAATGTACACATTTATAAAAGAATATTTTTAAAATGGTAACCAATACTTTTTAACCGGTTTCATATCGATACCATCGACTTTTCGAATTAATCGTAGATGCGTTACCAATGGATAGAATAGTAATTACATAAAAGCCTATGAAGTCTACTTAAATAAAGGTATTAAGATTTTTTAAATTTAACGACGTAAGAAGCTTTTTCATTTGTGTATCGTGGTCTAATTGTAAATCTTAAGCTTTAACACCTTTACTCGAAGAAAGTTCTACTAAACTTTAGTCTAGGGATAACTGGAAGCTTTGAGTTTAGTTTCAAAGTTTAAATGCCTTATGTAACTTTTGCAATGACCGCGAATGTACTGTGGTAATCACTGTTAGAAATAAAAATTAATAGTTTTTTCAATGTGTTATGGTTTCTCGTTCAAAAAACCTTATTTGATCCTTTTTACTTTTAAAATGTGCGTAAAAATTCTTTCAAGATTATGTCTATAAGTGTAGTAAGTAACGCCTATTATGTCCCACTTATAGGCACAGGCATCCTCACTCATAGGAGAGAGGGTTTTTGAGCATAAACCAGCAACTATGCCCCGATACCGATTGGCAGATTATTCATACATAGATACATCACGCCTCATTCCCATAGGGGTAGGCAGAGACAACATCCTTCCACTTGCCACGATCCTTGCATATCTCCTTCGCTTCTTTCATTCTCATTAAACCTTTCATACAAGTTCGTCGGTTTAGAGTACTCTTGACCTGGCCGTTATTTAAAATGTCCTGGATTTGGTCCAGGAACGTTCGCCTTGGTCTTCCCCTTCCAACTTTCGCATTCACTCTTGACTCATAAATCCTTTTTGTCAGTCTCCTTTCATTCATTCTCTCTACATGCCCAAACCATCTAAGCATACCTTTCTCAATTTTAGTCACTACGTCTTCTTTTATACCACAACGTTCTCTTATCACACTATTTCTTACTCTGTCACTCAGTTTTAATCCACTCATGCTTCTCAACGCTCTCATCTCTACCGCATTTATTTTACTTTTGTGATTCTTCTGCCATACCCAACTTTCACTACCATACATAAGTGTTGGCACCAACACTCCAGCATGCACTGCCAGTCTAGCCCTTTGAGACACCATCTGGCTATTCATAAAAGCATGCAGAGCACCATTTACCATATTCCCTGCATTCACTCTCCTTTCGATATCACTTTCACATGTTCCATCTTTTGTAAATTTAGATCCCAAGTATACAAATTCTTTCACCTCTTCCACTTGTTCCCCATCTATCAAAATATTGCCATTCATCATAGATTCATCTCGTTCAAAAAGCATAACTTTCGTTTTGTTTACATTCACTTTCATTCCTTTCCCTTTCAAAGCTTCATTCATAATATTTAGCATCTCCTGTAGCTCGTTAGCGGATGACGCAAGTATTACTTGATCATCAGCGTAGAGTAAACATTTGATGAGTAATTCATTCATTCTTAACCCATACATACTTTCTTTTAAATCTGTCAAACATTTATCCATGAATAGGTTGAACAGCCATGGTGACGCAACACATCCCTGTCGAACACCTCTTTCGACAGGAAACCACTCCGTGTACGCTCCGTTTATTCTGACACAAGCATTAAAACCCTCATAGAGAGACTTCAATGCTTGAATCAGACAACCGCTCACCCCATACATAGATAACATTGACCACAGCTCATTCACAGGTTATAAATATCCCATAAATGCTCCTGATATAGGCAGGTTTCTTTTCAAGATTTAATTGAATTTTTATGTTTCTCCCTACTAAACGTGGTTGTGTATGCTAAAAAAGCAATTGATTGGTTATTATTTGGTATTTAATATTTACACAATAATTAAGTTTCCTATGTGAGTGCTGGACATTGGGGACATCCACCAAAGGGGAGAATGAAAGGAAATTGCATGCAGCGGAGATGCGAATGTTGAGATGGATGTGTGGAGTGACAAAATTGGATAAGATTAAGAATGAGTATATTAGAGGAAGTGTGAAAGTAGCACCAGTGACCGAGAAGTTAAGGAGTGGAAGGTTAGCCTGGTATGGACATGTAATGAGAAGGGAGGATAGCCATGTATGTAAGAGGGTTCTAAATATGATGGTAAGCGGCAGGGCCGGGAGAGGGCGACCAAAAAAAGTGTGGATGAATTGTGTGAAAGAGGATATGTGTATAAAGGGTGATAATGTAGAAATGATAGCGGATAGAGAGAAGTGGCGAAAGGAAACATGCTGTGCCGACCCCACCCAGTGGGATAAGGGCAAAAAAAAAACAACAACAATAAAGTTTCCTATGTTACTTATGGTCTACGTTTTGTAGTGCCTAAAATTTTCATCAATCATTTTTGGTATAAACTAGTTCTTATGGAATTTAATTTGTTATATTCAGCACCTCGTACAAAATGTCATGGATGTATTTACAAAAACTTCCAATTCTCTGAAATAATTCCAAATATATGGTTTTATATACTTTTCTATATTCTAATAACAATTTGACAACTTATCTCTCAATCCTAGATGGAACGCTTCGACTGGGTTATATTCTGTTAAAATTATATATTGACATGGTTTTCGAACGATTCAATTTCCGTGCGCAGACAGCGGCTGAATTTACGTGCGCAGATTTACATGCCAACGAAATAATTTGCAAATGGTGCTCGAACGTTTCATCTACATATATTTTATGATTTATTTCGTGCACGGTGCAGCTTTAAGTTCAGTTTCGCGTTGTTTCATATTTATGTTACTGTTCTAATCCGGCCAAATCTGAGATTCACAATCACTTTTGAAATGTTTTATATACAAAACTATTGTCATTTATATGCATAATTATTAATGTGAAACTTTTTATGGCACGGTGGGGACAAATTTTAGTTATCCGTTACACTAGTTACACATGTAAGTATGTATAAGTTGTATTATGTGCAAGAATGTATGTATGTCTCTTGAGACGTTACTTAGCCACGCTATAATTAGAAAAATTACTACAAAATATTTATATTTACTATGAATTTCAAATAAAATTAGATTATAGAATTTAATGCAATTTAAGCCAAAAAAGATTCGCTTTCTCCTCGCGTACGCTGATATATACACACACAAAAAAGATTCGCTTTCTCCTCGTGTACGCTGATATAGTTTATAATGTGCAGACATATTCATATAATTATTCACTTAAAATTTAAAGTAGATATCGAAAATTAAAGCAGCCCTCGGATGAAAGCGTTGCCTCTTTGAACAGCGATACTTAAATGTAGTCCTAAGTAACATACAACGACTTGAAAACATTACGTTCACAAGGTTCCAAAGTCTCCACATGAAAGGTAAGTATAAAAACCTGTACTAAGACTTATTTGTGCCTTAAATAAAGATAAACTTAAATTTAGACATCATTTTAATTGAGTTTTCTTTCGAAACGAAAACTATTAATAAATTCTAAACGAAGCCAATAACAAATTCGCGTTGAGCGCATTGTTTAAATCGATAACCTTTGTAGAGGTGGTTTCCTTACGAAGCCCCTTTGCAGGTAATCCTGCCCACTTGGAGTTATTGCCGCCGAGGGAAGGAAAGATTACCTCGGCGGGAGATAAGGAGGTCGACGGGGCTTGGAGTGCGATTGTCCCCGAGTCAGGCGTCGAATTGTGTCAAGTGAAGCGGCAAATTGAACGGCCGAACCTTCTGCGCTCTCTGCTCACTAATCGTCACATAAACTGCTGCCCTAACGTTTAATTACGTCTAATATTTTTTGCTATTCTGGAAAGTAAACTAAGTTAGTATCGTAGCTCTATCTTTAAAATAAATTTTCTGTTATCAGGTTGTAAACTAACCCTATACGGGATGAATATTGGTTAGTTATCAGTAGTATAATGAGATTTTAGAAAAAATGTAACATTTTTTTATAAATATAATAGTTCCAAAACGATTATTAAAGCAAATTCTTCTGAAGTCATCAATATTATTTGCATAAAATGATCTCCTTTTCACATGACGATAGAATCCTTCTAACGATGGATTTTTTTATGGAATATTTCAGTAATTGCCAAGTGTAATAAACTATCTAAAAATCCATAAATTATCATATTATTATCCCGTATAACACGAGAAACTGAGCTTGGATATACGCCTGCTTTCTTAATATTTGTAGAGTATTAGACGTGGTAGATCCTACTATTACTATGTATCATTGTACCTATAAGTGTCGCGGTATATAAACATTCGAGTAATAGTGAATCGAGTTTCAAAAGTTGCATTCAGTTCCATTTAGCTCTTTATGAAAGGATATCACCGCAACTCAGTTTTCTTTATCACCCCACTTCGTTTTGAATCACAGGAATATGTAACAGTAGAGTTATATAACTCCTATAAATATTAATATAATAATGACAGGTTATAATTGAACTGTCAAATTATCGCTTTATTTTATTGTAATATTATTAATATGTAGACTGACTATATACGTATGTCAAAGGGTTTTGTTCTGTAAATGTTATAATATAATACGAATTTCTGAAAAAGTTAAACCTGATAGTCTGCAATGAATATAATTTGATATTGTTAACTCTTACTCGTTAACACCATAGCAAAATTGTGAGTGACGCTAATGATAGCGCGCTCGACAATGGTACCTACAGCTACGTAGCGCTTCCCCAATTACGAGTTATACGCTACGAAGATGATAGCTACAGAAGCAGACATTCGTAGGAATTACATACTGCTTAGTTTTTACATTTATTTTTACTTTTAAAAGGAGTACTTTTTAAATACCAGTTTTGGTATAAGTTGATGTTTACTTGAATGTTTTCTTATGCCAAATTTGTAAATTAACTTTACAATATGTTCTTGAATAATCGAAAATTATTTCTCATTCATGTTTCGCTACACATAGTCGTGTTTGTGAACTCTGCATTAAAATTTCTCTCTTAATTTGTCTTGTAATATTTTAAGACTTTTAAAAACATTTAATGTCGATTTTAATAAAAAATACTTTATTTAATACCTATAACTTAAAAAAAAAACATCCTAACCACATAGGACATTACTAATTACGAAGGCGCTACAAGGGCAAGCGGCGTGAGACGGCCGAAAGCGTTTTTTTCCTGACTTTCATATGAACTTGCACCTATGTATGTCATGATCAAGAATTATTGTAATTAAAAAGAACTTTTCAGTATTTGTACTTACAAAAAAGCTTTTACAATACTATTACTTCTGCTTGTTTTTACGTGACTAATTTCAATTATTAATTAACAATCACTTATTAGAATTTTAAATGGTACTGCTAACTATTACTGTACTGTATTCATAAGTAAATAATAAATAACAAATAGGTTTAGTCAGTGAATAAAATTAGAAATTTCAACAAAACACTCAACGTGGAATTCTGTGATAAGGTGAAACTTTTCCCTGCTCGCAAATTACACTCTGAATTTCGTTGATAGAGAGAAACTTTGTTCAAATGAAATCACTTCTACGCTCTCTACAACGTTTGTCTATTTTACTTTCCGCCAAGTCACCCTATCGTGATTCATGTCTTTTGGGACGGGTCTCAAAAAGAACCAAATTGAGTTTCGCTTCTCGTTACTCTTCATTTTAAATTTAAATCATTTAATGTAAAACTTGTTTTATATTCTCTCAGGTGATATATATACAAATCTGTCTAAAAACTTTAAAAGTTCTTATCCATTTCAAGTGACGCATATGTTAATCAGTTCAAAACATTTTTAGGAACAGAGTCAGACTGCATCACTTCTTATTCAAATATTTTCATTAGGCTTGAGTTTTTGGATACAACTATTTTATAGATTAAAATAATAAAATATTAATTTTACTGTGCTCTTGGTATGAAATTTCAAAACTATGTTAAATATTTATAATATTATAGAAAATGCAAAATATTAAAAGTCACAGTGCCTGTTGCCAAAGTCAAGTCCTCTAAAACGGCTTGGCCAATTTTTCAGATTTTTTTGTATACATTTAGATCTGAGAATATGAGGTTAACTATGTTTGAAATAAAACTTCTTAAGGCGCATAAGGGTAATATTTTTACAGATGAAACGCGTGATTAGCGTCACGAAGATGTGCATCATAAACAATGCTAATTCGTTTGAAGCATAGTTAGCTTTAATATTTACAAATAACGTGTGGCATTTTAATTTACCACTCGTCATTTAATAATCTAATATACTATTTTTCATAAAATAAAAATATTATAAATTCTAGTTTCTAAATTTTAAATTCAAAAATAAAATTCATTTAATAATTTCTAATATTGACAAAAAACATGTGGCATTTTTAATTACAATTCGTCATTTGAGATTTCAATAAATTATTTCTATTGATTTTCCAAATTTTTTACATTTTAATGACACTTAAATTCCTAATATATCGATGACATAAAAAAAGAAACGTACACCCGAACCTCGTAACTTTAGATTGTAAGTCGTTCTTTAATGTTATCATCAGTGATTCATTTAAATATAATATGGATAAATACGATATTTGACGATTCATGAGTGCTGTAATAGGCGTACATGAATAAAGATATTTTGACTTAATTTTTCCCCTCTCTCTAAATCTTGGAAATCTTAAGACTTAAAAATTTGTTTGCCAAAGAAGTTTCACTTCTAACACGTGTACTTTGAACGCACGCATTTTTTATAATTCGGCATTAAAAATACATAATATCTTAATTTTTCTCCCTTCAACCACCAACCACCATTTTTAATAACGACATTAGTTCTTTGTTCTCTCTTTCTTCTGTGAATCAAGACGAAACGCACATAAACAATAAAATTTATTGTTACGTCAAACCTTATTTCATAACTTAAGATTTATAAAAAGAGTAAATTTTTACTTAAAACTATAAACATCAAGTTATATTTACTACAACTTTAAAATAAATACCTGAACTTGATTGGTTGAATAAAATACGTGACTAAACGGTTTAAAGAGTTCTTTTTATGAAATGTTGTACAATTCAAGTTTTAGTTAACTGTTACTGCATTTATTGGACATATACATAAGTGCTGTATAATATTAATACTCGAATTATTCAACACATGAATGAAAACCATATTTACCGCCTGAGAGTAATACACTTCTGTAATAGAAAAGCGCGGTTAGCACCAGAGATCTGCGTGGATTAAATGCAGGTAGTAGATATACGAGGTAACGCGGTTCCATTATGATATTGCCCACTAAGTGAAATTTGTTTTCACGAGCTCCGTAAAAGTATGTTTTTTGCGCCGAGTCTCACGGAGCGTAACAGCTCTTACTGCTTATCTGAAATTTGAATGGAATTCAAGTTTCCTCTATTACCCTTATAATGATATCCATTTCTTTCTTCATTCTTTGAATGTTATTTCAACTCCATAAAAAATAATGCCACAGGTTGTTGGTATTTTCTTCTAACAGAATGTGTATTAATTTTTATTTTACATTTGGAAATACTTTTGGCAAAATGGTGAAGGAATGTTTTTAATACTAATTTAGACATTTCAAATTCTACTATTAGTTCATACTCTCCGTATCTTGTTCAAATTTTGAAAATTTCCATCCATACTCAATATTTTTTAGACATCCACTAAAGTTTATTTGCTTTTTTTACTTGTAGTAGATGTTACTTAATATTTTTACGGTTTCATCAAACATTAATTCATTAATTGAAAGTCATATGCATTGAAAGCTCATGTAAAATGTTTAAAGGTTTCTTTATATTTATTGAGGTTAAGAAGTGCGTTCAAGATTTTAATTTTATCATATACTTACGATATTCATTTTTCGGCATCGTATAAAACTATTTGGATTAAATTTATTAGATACAGTAAATTATAATCTAACGATTCTATGTAAAGAAACTTAAGTTACTTTAACATCATTTATATTCATTACTCTTGCCGACTATTTTAGCAACGTTTGTAATACATGTTATCATTGAGTCTCTGAAGATATCGTTCATAGTGCGTCATCATCTAGATGGTGTAGGACTTTAATGCTGACGAAAAATAAGGACTTTATTTTATATTACTTGTTCACATTTAACTGTAATAATACTATGTCAACCTTACTAATGAATGAAAAAAAAGGATTTATGAGTCAAGATCGAAGGAGAAGACCAAAGCGAACGTTCCTGGACCTAATCCAGGACATTTAAATAAGAGCCAGGTCAAGAGTACTCTAGACCGACGAACTTGTATGAAAGGTTTAATGAGAATAAAAGAAGCGAAAGAGATATGCAAGGACCGTGGCAAGTGGAAGAACGTGGTCTCTGCCTACCCCTATGGGAATGAGGCGTGATACTATGGTATGTATGTCACCCTTACAAATATTAGTGATTCATTATTATTGTGATTCGATGTTTATTTTAAGAACGAGTTTAAAGAAATATCTTTTTAACTTTAATTTTTCGGCTAAGTTCGGCACTATCGTTATACGATTGGAAGGTATTTAAATTGACTATTATAAATTATTTATCATAACCGACAATACAGGTACAATAAAGTTGATTTAACAAGGCCTTAACTATAATAAATGTACTGTGGTGAAATATTTGATTATGTGCGGTAATAGAATGTGTAATAAGTTCAAATATGTTTGACTATTGACTTACATAAGCGGCGCTAACGATGACGAATGGTGAGAATTATTCGTAGAGTACGACATTTTTATAATAAGTGTATGTACTAGTGTATATAGTTTAATATAGAGTATAGAGTTTAATATTTAATAGAAATGTGTGTATATATCCCGATTAATAGAATTATACTTATGAATAAATGAATTTGTGTTATTAATCTCAACATTATATATTGATAAGCCCGTGTAAAATGATACTTTAAAAATGCATCGTATGTGGAATTGGTCGAAGCAATGACTCGTGTAAATGTCAGACAAAAGTTTGCATTCAACAATGACGTATGATTTGTATTTTATTGCGCTGTCATGGATGTCACTGCGTCACGATGCGCCGCGTCCGGGGCACGGTCGGTTAACTTGTCAATCACGTAATTGACGATGTGGCTCTTTGGCGTATAGCGCTCGCTGACACAGGCGTTGCACTCAACGTGTCGCACGTGCCGATCGGCGCTACTTCTAGCCGATATTGTCACCCTACCACTACTTGTTACCTACTAAGATTCATGTTTTATTGCAATTAGTATATAGTAGATTGTATACAAACCGATGTTCCTTAAACTGGTTGCTCATCTGTCAATGCCTTTACGTGTATTTTTGAAAGAAATGTTTGTGTACTTAAGTATCCACTTTACATGTTATACTTCTTTGGCGTAACAAGATAAAAATCTTTTCAAAATATTTATCTTTCGCCTTATTGTGCTTTGGTAGGAAAAAATGACACTAACAATAGTAAATATCTTTTGAGATAGATGATCTTGTTTGCATAAAAAAATGCAAAATAATATATAAACAACAGTTAGTATCTTTAAAATTTTAACCATAAATGTACGCCGTAGTTTATGTTGCTTGTCAAATAAAGTACATCCATCCTTCGTTCACTCAATGCAAGGCAAAGGCCAAAGATTCGAAAACGATACTCGTAAACTAACTTTCATTGGATATAAATAGTTTATAATCTGTTTTGTATAGTTGAGTCTGAAAGTTAAAATTTTTATAAGAATGTCACGTAGATATTTTCAATGTCATAATGTTATAATGTATATTAAATTATTAAGGTATTGTAAAATAATTAAAAAATATTAAGAAAACTAAAATGTTGACTATAGCTAACTTCAGGGTGTCAGTTTTTTGTGTGCGCGCGCATCGTTAAAATGTTTCCCTAACTCGCCAAAAGAAGTATACCTTCAAAAAAAGAAAGCACCAATAAGTAGGGCACGGAGAACCCTTGAAACATTCGATTTTAATATGTTATTTAGTATAATCTTCAGCCATACATTGTAAATAGCATAAAATAGACTTTTTTAACGATTTCAAAGTGCTAAAATAGCCTACTTGAATAAAGAATTTATTATATTTTTTTTTATATTTAGAGTTCTGTAGAGTAAGATACTAATTATATAATAGAATAGATAGAATGATAGATCTGAATTGACCTACCAACGGATTGTGAATTTGGAAAAGTTGGTACAAAAATTCTTATAAGTATCATATGTGGTTTATTTGACGTGGAACCTATTAAATTATTTAGAGACATTTGTTATTGTTTGACATCAAACACGAAACATTTTTCACCCACAACTGAAATATATTATTTTTGTACTGACTCAAAAAGGGACTTGTTCATACAATATTAATCATATTACATGTAAAATTGTATAACAAAATTTGGCTACGAGACATAATGAGGCCTGGCGAAGATAATTGCAATGTTTATTTGAGATTTTGCAACGTAAATGTCGCATGAAAATCTGCATAAGGCAATTAAAATTTTGTTATTTTATATTAAAATAATTACTTATCGAAACTGCGTTTCGGTATATATCACACAACGAGCAATCAAGGGGCGCAACGCAATTACATCATTCGGGTAGTAATGTGGGAACTCACTGGGGATCCGCAATTTGGACTATTTTGATCTCACTTTCAACATGATGATATTATATTGATTTCTAAAACTGATACTTTTCCATTGTAGAACTAGCAGTTTCTTAAAGTGTCAACCGCTTAGTTTCCGATCCCGCGAGGATATAGGAAAATCAGTTCTTTGGACGCTCTAAATTACAGAGGAAGTCACTTAGCTAAATTTAATTTCCATCGGGGTATAGTTTTCAACGTCATGTGATGAGAGTTTTAATGAAATGAATAGGAGAGAGGGTTTTCAGAACATAAAGCCAACCTACTGCTCCACTACGGGTCGGCAGGCATAGTACACAAGTGTACTCTCTATTCCTTCACTTTCATAGACCGTTGTTTTAATGCTTTCACCGCGGCAGGGGGGTGGAGCACAGCGCCAATTTACCAACTTCGGGCAAATCCTGAGAATGCCTTAATAAAAAACTAATATCAGTTTTTGTATTCGCCGACCGGGACTCGAATCCAGGATCTTATGTCTTTAGCCGAACAAGCTAACCACTAGACCAATGAAGCGGTCCTTCGCAGAACAAAAAATATGTACTTCGAAGTAATTAGCTCTGATTCTATTTTAAAATATCGTATTTTTTTTTCAGGTAATACCGTTCACTATTCAAGCATTTTAGTAAGTACTTAATAACTTATCGTAATTTGTATGCGCAGTGTAAATTTTTGACTATAGCAAAATTACATCTGGAGTTATGCTAAAATTACTTTAACTTTAATTATTTGAGTTTAACCTGGACGATGAATCTTAAAAAAAATATATATCTGATGCCCATACTTCACTTGCACTAACAGTGATATCAAATCAAGTTAAATTAAAATAATTTCTTTCGGATTTTTTATTATATAGATGTTACTTAAAAATGTTTAGTATAGTTACTTTTATGTATAGATTAAAACTTTGTAAGTATTTCCTTAATGCTTGAGAAATACAAGAAAATGTATGGTTTATTCCGTAACCAAATATTAATCCGTTAAGAATTATTTCATGGTTTATTGAGAAAATCTGAATATAAATTTAAAAGTTTTTCACAGAAAGTTGACATTCATTTCTGTCACCATCGTTCAAGATACGGTGGAACGTTCGTTCGAAACTTCGAATAGGAGCGGAGACATTTGATTTTAAGCCTCGCGGACTATAAGTGTTATTTCTTCGTGAGAAGTATTATTCTACGAGAGCAGCGTAGCTCCACCGTCTCGAATGCTCCATTTAGTTCCAAAGTTTTTCTCGTTTATCACCGTTGGGCTCTCAGGGGCGGAGATTTTTCCTTTAGATTTGTTGTCACACCAGACCTTTTTAATGTACCTTTTTTATCGTTACGCGATTACTTGCTTAACTCTTTTAATGCATTCGCACAACTTAATGTTATAAAAACAAACATTATGTCACCTTCTATTAAGCTACTCCGGAAAACATACAGTTTATATAGACCCGTGACGAAAATAAACTTGTTATGATAAAAGTTTTTCGTTTTCCGAGAGAATAACAGCTACAAAAACCTGTGGGAGAAGTTGAATAAAGAGATTTTATATCCACAATTCGCTGTCGCAAATTTCATCGGTGTCTGACGGCTGAGATAAGGCCTACCTTTCGCTCCTAAGGGTGGTTCGTTAATTAAGCTGCGGAACAACAGTGAAAAGAGGGTAGATTAGCCTCGTCAGAGAATCGAGCGGATGACAAGGTGCGTTTTAAAAATTAGAAAAGGTTTTGTCCTAGTATTGAATACAGATTCCTAAATATCATTTAAAGAGCGACTTCCTTATGGTTAATTGCGTTCTTGATTTAACTTAAAATTCCATCCAAAAGTCATGGCTTGATTAACAACATCAATGCCTTTAAAGCTTTGAAATCCTTTTTTAACTATCAAACAAAATTTGATTTGAAACTTACAGATACGGTTCAAACTGTAATAAAATTATTGTAAGTATCTTCTTTCGTTATCGAGTTGGAGATACGATACAAAGTCGCCGAAAACGGAAATATATAATACGCGAAATTGTCGCAAAGTTAGCGTTTCCATTGGCCAAATTGTACCTTTTAGTAATTTATTACTCGCTACAGATTTCTTTTAGATGTAAATTTTGCAATTTATCGCTGCGTGTAATTGCCTACCTGAAAAAGAATTCTACAATGTATTTTTAAGTGTACTCGTGTAACATTTACTATTTCTTTGTATGTAGTATTATATTTAATCTTTGCTCTTTCTTAATATTTTAGACGCGTATGAGTGACTTTATTATTCATATGCATACTTTTTTTATTTGTAATACATTGTCAGATCATTCATGATTCAAAAAATATTATTCCTATAGGTTAAAATACTTAGTAGTATTTAGTTTTTCGATTCCATCTGTGAATAATTACGTGAATCTGTAAAAAGTATGTATCTATACATAAATAATTAAAATTTAATAATGAATTACAGCTAATTGCATTTCTAAATTGGAGAAAAAAGTAATCAGTTTGCTTAAAAGTATAAAATAATGAAACTTTAATTCCAGCTACACTCACACGGCAAATATTTAATTAATTAGACTGTGAATAAGGACGGGTCAAAGGGTTAACTCCTATTTAAACTATACCTTCTAAAATTAATTACACTATTATTACATTACTTCTGACATGAGTACATATGGATGATATTTATAAAGCCTGAACTTAATCTATATATATTAAACGAAGTCTTATAAGTTAAACCATTATCTCACGAAGCACTCGAGAACGACTGTGCCGTTTGTAATGATCACTCAGTTGTGGGTTCGACTTCGACCCGATTAGCTCATTATTAAATAATAAAAGAACGTAAAAAATAACGAATTTTTTTTTGAAAATTGTATTTTATTGATACATAAAAATCCTCGAATCTAAGTATAAACAAAAATATAACATTTTTCACGACGTAAACGCTAACTAAGAACTGGTATACCGCGGCTCAGTGCTTTTCTTCAACTACATATGTTTCCCGGCAAGTAACAAGTATAAAAAAGAAATGTTGTTTGTATGTCATACGGCGTAGGGTTATTTATGCGTTCTTTTTTGACGTCATCTAAAAAAAGCGTAAACATGTCACTAAATCACGATTACTGCGAAAACTCGACTTGGACAATATATGCAGCACTAGAATTTTCTGACGTCAACTAAAACAGGGGGCCTTTTATATCTGCTACAAATTTTTTGTCTTATCGGTGGCTTCAAATGATGATTTATTATTCTTTATATGTTTATTTATTTATCATAACCACGTTTTAGAGAGATCTTTTCGACGTACCTTTCTTTAAAAATATTGTTTTTGTCTTCACTTTGTTGTTAATCAATGTACCGTACATAGAAGACTTAATTCAAGGCATTGTTACTTTCATTAGCATACGTGTTCAAGGTTATTTTGCATCTCTCAGAATTGGAATAACGCTAAATATAGCGGCGGCCCTTACGTATAAAGTCAAGTAGAATCCTAATTTTGTAAGACACTGTTTCAAAGATTAATTGTTTACATCTTTTGTACTGATGTTATGTTTTTAGACATCATATTTTACTAGCTATATAAGTTAAAAAAAAACCGATGTCCAAGTTTAATAAATTGGATAATTTAACATCAAAATTACAAATCCGCCAAAATGTCTACTTTTTTTGGTTGGAATGTCATTAGCTGTTAGCCCTACTGGCTTCTACAGCGTAACGGGAAAGAACAATGCGAGTCGACTCTTTATACGTAGGGGCTATTGATAGATACCGTATCACATTATTACACAACTAAGTTAATCAATAAAAAAATAGTGAGTGATAGAGAACCATGAGGTGGTTGTACTCTGTTGCCCATTCAACATTTCAATAGCACTAATCAGCCATAGAATTCTACTCACTATATTTGCTGTACAATATAACTACATTTTCATACATTATTTTGACTTAAGAAACTTAAGTTTTAATGTTTATTTATACGTATAAATAGAATTTCGTCTAAGATGGCATATACTTTTTCTAACTATTGTTTGTGTTAAGAATAAATAAAACACATCAACTAAAGCAAAGCAAAAAAATTCCTACGATATAAGAATTAAAGCCAGTGTTATATCTACAATATGAGAAAATATTAGTTCTGCGACGTAATAAAAATAAGTTCATTTGAGAACACACAATCAACGCCTTTTTGATTTCTCAATAACTTGAAAACTACCAGAGGCAGCTCTCGCGGGAGGATAACTAATAAAGTAACTTGGAGAGGAAAAGTAAACTAATATCAAATGGCTCGACGACCGCCGCCAGTGGCCGCTGCAAGCGTGCACGGTGACGTTATACTCGCTACAGATTTATTATTTTAATATGAGCACTCCATTCCCTATGAATTTTACCGTTACATTATAAATACTATCTTCAATAATATTTGTACAACATTTTAATTGGATTTTAGTTAAGTAGTTGAGTTTGTAAAATTTTGATGTGTAATGAAATTGAATGATATATCAAGACTAATTTTATAAAGCTGAATAGTTTGCTTTGTTTTGTCGACCGTCCTAAAGCTTAAAACGAACGAGTGTGCTTTAGACCTAGGCTCTGTTCGCCTCGCGATCACAATTCTCGTAACGCTGTCCTCACGCAGTCACCAGCTTACTCCCCAAATGATGCGTGCCTAAAGAAGATTTACTGTAACTAGTGTTGGACTGAAAATAGACTACAGGATATGCATCAAGTTACGACCATTAGAGGCAGGACAGCAATAAAAAATGCCGTTAATGTTTTTTAAGAAGTTCTGTTGTGTGTACCATATAAACGGTTAAAGAAATGCAATAATTATGAATGACGGAATTATTTCTCTTATAAATTTCTCAAAAATGATAGATCTTATAAAATTGACTCTTTTACGTGACAAGGAGGAAGTCGCGGGTATCAACTTCTTGCATGATATGCAGGTTTATCACACTTACTAGCAATTTATACAATTTCTTAACATATTACATAATAATACAATATATGGATAAATTGTTTTTGTATTTTTTAATAAGAGCAAACTTCATTGCTCTTTAGGCGTTCTTCCAATTAACGGATCGCGATTTCTTCAGAATATGATTGCTTTTAAGGCATTCTATAAAACATGCATGGCTCGTTAAACCCTAATTGATAACAGTTTTCTATAAAACGGAATTAGTAGACCATGGTTAATATTGACGTCGTGCCGTTATTTAATACCTTTTTTACAGAGATATAACTTAATCACTCCCTAGCTCAATAACTGATCAAAGCAAACTAAGTCGTAAATAAGAAAATTTCTATGTTATACCATTTTATACTTCGGGCACGGTCATTCAGACAAAATGACTAGTGCATCTACAAGCTGCTCGTTCTAAGTCATTATTAAAAATACGTAAAACTATTTTGAATGCGAATTAGAGATAAGAAATTTTCACATCAGAGTGATAGTCCCAAAATTAAAAACTAACATCGTTTGTTGTAATAAAATTTATTGCTAGACTAGCTAGACTTATTCATGTCAAGCAAACTGATGAGTAATGAAAACAAAACAGCAATCATTAGCATTTCTCCCCATCATTCTCACTTTAAAACTCGTTTCGCAAACTTTCTTAAATTTCGCGAAAAAAGTTTTGGTACAAATTAAGAGCGAATTTAACTCCGTCCGTTTAGCCATTAGTAATTTCAGAGTTCTAATGAATTTTCTTCTGTGACATTGAATAATGAATTCTGACACCTACTTCAACCATTGGGACATCTGTAACCCACCGTACTAAATATACATCGATCCGCGGTTACGGACTGAGCAGATCTCGCAATGCTGTTTACATATTGCCATGAGAAGAAACGATGTCCCTAAAAATGCCCTTACCATTTAACAAAGTCATTGTAGACATAAAGTAAAAACACAAATTCTTTTCTTAGTTAAATTAATATACGAAAATCATTATGAACGAAACACAGCAAATTGTTTGTACCCGTATCTGTCCTTATAGACTTTGAAACTTTCTACCCGGTGTACCCCAAACCGGTTTCATTAAAAAAGCAATAATGGGAATTTGGTATAAGATAATTAAACTTAATCCCTCGCTGATTACGAGATTTTTGAAACTCTTCGCTAATGACTTGATATTTAGCAAAGAGACTCGTACATTTATATTTACGGTGTATGTCATAGCTAAAGAAGTTATGATTTTAAATCTTGTATCGAACTTACTATTGCGTGAATATAAATGCTTGTTAATTTCTAAAAAGTTGACATATAATTTGAAAAATCACCATCCTCCCGTCTTAAATTTTTTAATGAAAATTTTTCTTCCTTATCACACTCTACACCAAAAGTAAGCGAAATCTTGGAAGTTATTCTCTTTTTTTCCCTGAGAAATGCTTCTATGCACTGGGCCCGACCATGTGTCAGGAGTGTGGACGACAAATAGGAAAGTCTCACAAGACCCACTGAAACTCGGCCGAACGAAGCACCAGGGGTTCAACTGTCGCATTCATCCCTGGTGGGAAGTTACTTTCTTGCCAATAGAACTGACAACTTATAAAATATACGTTATAAAATATATATATATAATTCAATAATAATAAATATATTAACTTTTTATCATAAATGTTAAGTCATATAAAAAGTATAATAATGCTATATCGAATAGAACATAAGGTTATTTTCAATACTCGAGTAACTTCAATTTAACGGTAAATATTTTCGAGGAGCGTAGTGAAGCAAATCGAGAGGCGATCCCGCCCTATCCCCGCTCCCCTCATTACCCGTAACGGTGGCCCATTAGGCTCACGGGCCGAAGTGCCCCGGACCGTAGTTAATCCACGTCCTCATTCTCTGTTATTTCGAAGGTCTGATCTAATCTAAACAGGGCTTAGGATCCAACAGAGCCAGTATTCGCGCGAGTCGTCCCTTTTATGTGCTTGACTATCCATGCTCGTAGTCCCGTCGCTTATATCGCTCGCCTCACCATAAAGGGAAATAACACTTCCGAAACTTCGTTATTATATCGTGTTAATATCGACTCACGACGGCTTTATATATCCTATTTGAAATTTACGTTTCCACTATTTATTTCAATACAATTAATCTAATCGGCATTTTACGTATTGTTAAATATTGTATTATAATAATGTTAAGTCGTACGGCAACCGACCGTGGTGCACTAAGACCCGAAGTAGAAGGGTCAATTTAGAGGCTATTATACGGTGGCCGTTAGAAGCCTACTTCCGGCGGCTGCACTAAGCTGCCGTGTTCCAATCCACCCGTTCAATTTAGGCCTTTCTGCAAAGCTATTCAACTCTTACATTTACTGTAAATACCTTTACCGCTAACACCGTCGGACTTTTCTAAAGTGTACCTCACACAATATAGCGCTCTTAGCAGAGTGTTTAAAGCTCTTACCTAGGCTAATGGTATTTACTTCGTTTCAACATAATTTTAAGTAAAAGGTGGTTTTAATTTGCTCTAATTACTCATGAAACAGGCTCAAATCGCGTTGCTTTCGAATCTTTTATAGGTTTATAACATGTCAACGGTTAAGTTTCACTACAATGTAGAAATGGATGCGTTGATAGATTACGAATAAAATAAGGTAAAAATATCGCATAAAAAATAAGGCTAACGATTCGCGCCTCTATATTGTATATTTTAAGACTTACTTAAAAATCCTCACTGCCACGTTGATCTAGTGGTTAACATGTTCGACTACAGACATCTGTCCTGGGTTTGAGTCCCGGTCTAATACAAACTGGATATTGAGTTTTCTATTAAGATTTTCTCAATATTTGCCCGAAGTTGGGAAAAATTTGGCAGTGTGATCCACCCCCCGTGCCTCGGAGAGCACGTTAAGCCGTCGGTTCTGCGCCTGATCTCTCATTCAGTCGTGTCTAATTGTCGTCACGTCGGACTATGAGAATGAAGGAATAGAGAGTACACTTGCATACCATGCCTGCCAATACGCAGTGGAGCAGCGTGGTGGTTCTATGGTCTAACAACCCTCAAATATGAGTGAGGAGGCTTGTGCCCAGCAGTGGAATCTTAATGAGCTGCTTAACTTTTTTTTACTTAAAAATCCTCCGTGGCAATACCTGCATTAATTTTATAAACAACAATCTGATGAATGGATTCGGTAGGCGTTTATGACGAAGAATAATATTTTGAAATGAAACTTCTTTAGACGCATGAGGGTAAAATTTTTACGGATGAAAAGCATAGCGTCACGAAGATGTGCAGCGTTTTTTATGCCTATTCGTTGAAAGGTCAGGTAGTTTTTTTTATTTAGAATTAGCATTTGGCACTTTAATTTGCCACTAGTCATTTAATTACTTGATATACTATATTTCATAAAATAAAAATAGTTCATAAATTCTCTTTTCTAATAATTCCAATTTGTGGATATTTTTCTGGTCTATAAATTTTATTATAGTTTTCTTTAGCTCTTAAGATATATTGTTCTGTTGTATCCATTGCAAAACAAATAAATAAATTTTAGGCTGTGACCTTGACTGGGTTAAGCTTAATATTTTATTGGTAAGAACATATACCACGACAATTTAAAATATTGAATTTAAAAAAGGTTTTTTATGCGAAGTTTAAAAATTTTCTTAAATAATTGTAGAATGGATGTCTAGCAGAAGCGCGGTGCTGGTAGTGTAGTTCATCGTAATAGCAGCAAACAAGAAATTATAACGGCGGCGAAGGATTACGTGAGTGGATGTCGTAATAAAGCTCGCGATGAAGCCGTTACCCAAAGATAAACGTAAATATCTCGGGCTCTGGCTGTCGGCTGTTCGCCTTAAACTGTTCAGCCCCTACCGAAACGCCCTATCCCTCTTGCCGCTCCGTACTCTTTATTATAAAAATACACAATATTAGTTTAAGATTATTGAAGTAAAAGTTTAAATTAGGATACACTTTCCAAGCTATAACTTTCTTCTTAAGTTCAAATTTTTATATACTCGTTCATGACATTGAAAACTATTATTTTTTAGAAGTACTTACTTATTTAATAAAAAAAAACAGTACTTTTAAAGTGCTCTACAAGTTTAGAGCTTTCTATGGCACATTTAGTAAAATTATTCGTAACGCCTTCCTGTGATCAAGACGTTTTGACGAAAGCTACCATTCGCATTCAAAAATTTATTAATGAATAAAAAATAAGTATTTGTTGTATAAACATAGAACTTAAGTCAATTCTTACGCCATGCACAATGAGGTTCTTATACTGAGTAGTTACACAGTACCCCTTCCATTTTTTACGGGCACTGCTTATAGATGGCTTTGTACAATTATCGATAAATATTGATTTAATTAAGTTTTAAAATAATTATATAATTAACAAACCTACATGTCACCTGCTAGTTTAAAAAATACAACATATTTGAACTAAACTGAATAAAAACGTATTTTATTAACCGTTCAAATTTTGTACAAGAATACACACACACACATACACAAAATTTTCGAAATAGTAAAATTCGAGTAAACTACTATGTAATCTCAAAGACATGTTTTTTCACGATTCTATGATACAGTCGCGACACGAGTGACAGTCGTATACATTGGTGTCCTTTGTCCTCTATAACGTATGTTGTGCCTCGCGTCTGCTCTTATCACCGAAATTAATTACATAAATCTTGTTTGCATACGTCTTAAGCTTGTGACGGGACGCCATAATTCAACCAGGGTTACGTGTGCACTAGTTATGAGGCACGACTCTTCGATGTATTATAGCGTCGAAATGTGATGTCGAATTTCTGAAACATTGTTCACAAAATTTATATTGAACGTTCAAAACAGTTTATGTGCGTTGACTGCAATCTCAGTTATAAAAAAATATTAGAAGGAGATTTTCTTGAATGTAGTGTGTAACATTTAATACACAACATACAAGTCAACCTTATACATTCGATTAAACTATTATTTCAAATACATTTTTTCACACTTTGACTTAATGGTTTCCGATTGATGGTTATTGCGAATACTACAACCCAATGAAGTGTAAGGTTAAGACAGCGTAAATATATTAATTTTCTAATCATACTCATATTTACGATAAATAAAGCATAGTAAACAAACATATTTGATTGGACTTATATACGAACTGTCATTTCAATTTCAACTTCATGTCGGTCAGAATTAAAAAAATGCGAAACATTTTTTTATTTACTTCTTATCAATTAGTTAAATACAAAGTTTCATAGTTTTAATCTTGGACAATGTAGAACTTCCATACAAACGTTTGCCGTCTATTTCAACCCCTTCAAGCATAATTTCGGAATAAAAGATGGACTATGTCCTTTCCAAGGTCTTTCTATGTACTAGTCTATCTATGTACAAATTTAAAAAGTAGTGACCTAAAAATTTGCAAATACTATTGAACTAGCTGACCTGACAACCTTCGTGCCGCCTCAGAATCAATAAATAAAAAGCTGCACAATGTGTCAAAACTTAAACGGGACAAATGAATTTGTAAAATAACGTGCTCTTTATGCGGCAATTGCGATAACCAAAAACAAATAAAAAAAACATTCTTTAAAGTTTTATGTTGATTTTTGACCGACAGGACGAACATTAAACGTTTACATTAAAAACAAAAAAAATACCACTTTTTAGTTGGACTTTTATATCTAATTGATTTCCTACCGACGGCTTGAACATCAAATATTTGACAGGTAGTAATGGTTTCTAAGAGAAAGCTAAATTGTTGACTTATTTCTATAATCCCAATATTTCAGAGTTTACGAAGGCAGCATGACGGGTCCAAATATACGCCGCATTGAATGCGTTTTCCCTCTCTCGCTCGTGGGCCTTTTTCAGCGAGATGACTGTCTCACAAAAGAGTGCCACTCCCGCCCATCATCTCTCACTGGACTGCATTGCACCTACAACGCTGTCCAGCGAAAGATCCGCGCCAATCAGCGCCACCAGAAGGAGACACTAAGGTGCCCATGCTGCACATTCTGCTAAAGTGTGGTGCGCTGACTCAACAGCGGCACCACACTCATGGCAGGCGGTTAAGTCGTGACGGCCAATTCGGTGCAGGAACTTTCAGAAACAGCCGTATCCGATTAGAACCCTCACCAGTCTGAAAGAGAGCGATCCAAACCCCTTGGTAATCCATTATTCCAGGTGAAGGCGGCTCGCCTTCACAGTGGCCACGCCTGCTTCTGGGGACCTCAGATCCTCTCTCCACTTTTCAATCAGAGCTCGATCAGCTCGGGCCCTGATGCTCCTGACCTCATCGGCATCAGGCTGCAGGCCGCAAGAACTTACGCGCAGAGCTCCCACGGAGGATCGGTTTAAGCAAGATTCACTCACTCACTTCAATCGATGGAAATCCACTACTTCTTCTGCGATCTTATGGCGCCTAGCTTCAGTGGCTACCGGCAGCCCTCCTTATATCGTCCGGTGCGGGGTAACCATTCCACCTCCTTCGGAACCCTACGTCCAACGTCCATGGGTTATTCGGATATGTGAGATTTCAGCCTATTGACATTTCAGCTTCGTGAATCTTAAGGCTTTGTCGGTGACTTTTGTTCTTCTACGGATCTCCTTATTTCTGATTTGATCGCATAGAAAAACCCAAAACATAGCCCTCTCCATCGCACGCTGTGTGATTTTGAACTTTCCATGAGGCCCATAGTCACTGACCTCGTTTCCGATCCGTAGGTCATGACTGGCAATACGCCCTGTTCGAAGACTTTGGTCTTCTGTCACTTAGGGGCGAAAATATCTTACGTAGCTTTCCAAACGCTGCCCAACCGAGTTGCATTCGACGGTTGCCCTCTTTCTCAAAATTGGACCTACCTAGCTGGAGTATATGTCCCAGGTATAATATACATACCAACAATTTCGAGTACAGAGTTCCCAAGGATGACTGGGTGGAGTTTCAGCGAGACTAAGGAACAGCAATTGATTTTGTTTTATACATATATATAGATAAATTCAACCTACCGTTGAATAAATCTCATCTACATTTACCTTAACGACATGATGTAAGAACGCTGTAACAAGGCCGTGATAATTTCCCAAGACGTTAGAAGTCGCATTTGACCGGAGCCATGTCACGCAAATTCCTTCCGAGCGCGCGGGGTATTACAGTCAGACGCTACTGCAATCATGTTCCTGTCGACATCATTTACATTCGTGTATTGCAGTCGATAATCTTTATTGTCAAACATTTCTCAATTTACATATTATGACAAACTTCTATTCTACAAAGATACAGAGTTTACAATATAAGATACTTTGAAATAGTATAAAAACTTCCGCTATTTATTTTATTTCTGATACGTTAGTGCTTGAGTTTGCTGTCACCTGATAGTAAGTGATGATATTTTCTACTCAGCATTGAGTAACGTCATATTTTAGAGTAAAGAAGGTTCAGAAATCATTTGTCGGGTTGAGCATACGCATTTTTAATAAGATACCCGAATCACTTGTGAGTCTGTCTCCACATAGATTTAAGAAATATATTTAAACGTCCTATTACAAAAAGCATATTAAGCTATTGAAGATTATTTAAATGATAAAGATGTATGGACTTTATTCCAGTTGCACATTAAAGCTAAACACATTGTAACGTACAACAACTATATTTAAAGGAGTAACCGTTGAGTTTCTTACCGGTTTCTTCTCAGCGAAATCAACTTTCCGAACCGGTGGTAGATCTGTTTCCAACGGACAAACTATAGACGATTCATAAAAGATTTTTAGCCTACTGGAATGAAGAATATTTTTTTTCTTTTATAGTAACGGAACGCGACTTTTTGACTGCACGTTTTTGCTGATAAGGTGATTACTCGCCATTTCCGAAGCTTCCCATCATCAATCAAGACTCAGACATATCGAACCTAGGGCCTCTGCAAGCGAAGCGAGTACTCGCGCCATTGCGCCAGCGAGGCCGTCAAAACGTAACGCTCGTTCAAGTAAAGTTGGCTCTCGTTTAAGGCAGCGAGAAAATTATATTTCAATTCAATATATATTACAACACAATGGCAATACAATTTAATAATATATAATTGACTAATATTTACACAATTATAATTATATATTTTGTAAATATTATTACTTTATGAAAATAAGCATTTCGTATTATTAAAATCGCCTGAATAAAATTTTCACTTCTGTCAGGATTATAAGCATATCCTGAAGTTGTTTTTATTATCGTTATAGTTCATGAGGATTGATCTAAATTGAATTTGTCTGTCTGTGATTTCGAAATTTTAATAATAAATTCGCAACACGTACAATTGACAACTTGCAAATTATTTACAATATATTTTCAAATACTGTAGTATTTTTCACTTTGTTAGTTTCAAACAAATTTATTTATAATATGAATTGAACGTAACGCCCACTCAAATTCACAGAATTTAAGTGCACTTTGTTGGTGTTACTTTAGTGTGACTGTACTTTTTAAATACAAGCAGTCTACTAAAAGCGAAGATACCTAGCACTTTCTTTGACGTCAGTTTTGTGCATTTCCATTGTTTAAATATATTCAAAGTAAATACATATTTTTTTAAGATTCTTCAATTAATTACATTCTAGTTATGCGTCAATCTCTTTTTATACGAAATAAAACATATAGCCAACAAACAGATATGCTTGCGTGAAAATATTTCACTTACCTGATATGTGGCGGGTGTCATTAAAACAATGTTAACAAGTTTAAAATATTACTTTCTGATCAAAAACATTGTTTGAAAAGTGAAAAGAAGAACTTGTTTGAAGTGTAAATATGAAGACAAGTTGGTTATGTTTGTATTCACGAAGTAATCAACTTCTATATAACATAATTTAGCTGCTAAGCATTTATTTACTAATTAACTGCTGTTGTGATTCAAATCATGTAATGTACACAACCTTTTGTGGAGAAGTTGCGGTTATTACGAAACAAAATAAAAAACGATCGATCGATTTATTTGTTATTATACAATAACTGTGATTATATCTAAGGCTTTATAATTTCTAGGCGTGTAGATATTTTTTAAGAAAACATTTTAAGAAAAACAGAAAATTAAGATAAAATTATACTAACGTGGCTATAACAGCCTAGCTAATGAAAATATTGTGTCATTAGAGATATCCTCCCTCACAATTGTGAGGCCCTTAACGTTGTATCCACGCGCTGGAACGGCGTCATTTACATATTTTAATAAAATAATATCGCATCTGAATCGTAACTGAGAACTTGATTTAAGTTCTTACTGCGATGAATGTAAATTCACCACCGACGCCGCGCCGCCGCAATTCCAGATTTCAATTCTGGAATTAATGGCAGCCGACGTGGGCCGAGCCCGTCTAATATTTGCGTTACTTCCGGAGACTTACTTAGGGATGGATATGGAATAAATTAGTGCGAACGAGCACTGCTGAGAGAACTGAAAATAAAACATTCGAATGACCGGCCAAAGCTAAAAGAGGAACTAGCAATTTCAGCGGGAGATTTGATGTTTTTGCAATATTGGGTAGGCGGTGCACGGAGTCGGTCGGGCCTGCTAAGCGTGCATTAATATTGTCAATAGTTGGAGTTAGTGGAAGTGAAGTACGTGTTCCGCCTGCCGCTATCTACGGCGCAGCTCGCGCGGTGAATTCGAATGGCTTCTCACACTCACACCGTGGCTCCCGCCCTGCTCCCCTCTCGCCCACCTCGCGTTTCCACCCCGTAACGCTCCATAAACTCGCGTCTTAATTTTAACTTTATTTCTTACCGCTGTTCCAAGAAAATTAAGTGTGAATGTACCGTTGAAACATTCACAGAAGTATTATGCATTTTCCCATCCACCTTATGAATTCATAGCAATAACTACCAACTTGGAATACAATAACATATTTAGAAACAAGAATATGGGGCTATGTAAGTCACTTGGTTGTTTAGGTGAAAGTGTTTATTTAAAGAAAAATTGTGGATATGCCCAAAATAAGTATTTTTTATTTAAATAAAATTTGAATAATTTTATGTATTCGCAACAGTGCAATTATATAAAATAACATTGTTATAAAATCGCTAAACAGTTGCTACTTAAAAGACAGTTCGTATTGAGCTATTCTTAATTTTTTACACTCAGAATTCCGGGGTTCAACACAGGTTTCACAATCCTGTGATGGGATATTTCTTCGTTTGAAAATATCGTTGACATATGTACATATAAATAAGCTAATAGGTAACAATTAACGTGACACTATCTTTAACCTTTTGGACAACAATAAATTCCACCTGTTTTAGAACAAAACACTTGATTCGTTTTGTAGTCCAAGAAAAAGGTTTCTATGAATTGCTATTTATTTATTCTAACCCTTAAACAAATTCCTTAGGCGATATTTCATATTCAATTTATATAATAGTGAAAACTACTTCATACATTTATCAACGTTTTGAGGAAAATTCTGCTTATCAACCGCTGGCATTTGTTTTGGAGATAATTAATTGCGTCTGTACTTAATTGGATAAGTATTGAATTCGTTCGTTAATTTGTTAAACATATCAAATTCAAAAATTTCTAAATCAATTAGGCCTTTACTGTATTTTGAATCAATAAATATGATGATGATATTAAAGAACGACATATCATCTTAAATTACGAGGGTTCCTTTAAGTTCTGTCCTGAGTAGTGTCCAAAAAATACTCACGCTTGTTTATCATCTAGTAATCTTTCAAATTAAAGTAATAATTTGCCCGAGGTTGTGAAGTTGGCGGTATGATCCTCCCCCGTGCCTCGGCGAGCACCTGAACCCGTTGGTCTTGCGCCTGATCTCTCTCTGCGTCACATCGGACTATGAGAGTGAAGTTGTGTACTATGCCTGCCAATCTGCAATGGAACAGCGTGGTGATTCTATGCTCCAAAAACCCTCTCTTATATGAGTGAAGAGGCCTGCGGTCAGCAGTGGAACGCTAATGGTCTGCTATTTACTTTTTTTATTACACAGTTTCACCGACTTTTATCGAACTCTTTATGTTAAAACAGAAAATTGGAAGATAGAAATTCGAATAGATTACCGATGCCTTTGGTAAGATATCGGCTATAGACGGTTTTCGTGAAGATCACGTCGGATCGTTTGGAATTTTCTCAAAGGTAAAAGTTTTCTCGGGCGAATGCAATTTCGAAGTTGCACGGGCAGGCCAATGATCGAGGAGCGCGAAAGTTAACAGGGGCGGACTCGGGAAGGTGCGGTCGGAACGCTCGCTGAGTCGACCCTAGCTCCCCGCGCCCGCATGTCTTCGCCCACGGCGCCACGCAAAAGCGATTATTGAGGCAATCGGAAGCGCCCTGTACCGCACCCGAGAGAAGCTCCGCGATGCAAATAAATTCGCAAGCGGCCGCGGCCGGACAACGCTGCCCCTCGTTATTATTCCACTCTCGCGGGATGGCTTTTATGTCCTTAATGGAAAAGTAAGATATTTACTGCGGGCTTGTAAAAAGACCTTCCTTTTACATTTTTTTTTCTTATCCCCGCAAGTCGTAGCTGAAAATTATGCGATTCCAACGTGAATGAGGCTGTTAGATTATACATTTACATTAGCTTTTCGGTGAGACTTTCGCCCTCATTTTCATAATATGTAAAAGATCACAAAGAGTCATGAATAAATCGAGAAAGCAAGGAATCTGTCCACTTTTTAATCTTTATTCAAGTTAGGTGTTCGTTTAACACTCGTATACTGATATTTTATGTTAATTTTTCATTCCAAACATTCCAAAGCATAAATTATAAATTGTAAGTAATTATTATCAAACTCAAAATCAAAATATCCTTTATTCAAGTAGGCCCAAAAAGCACTATTGAATCGTCAGTAATCTGTAATAAATCTACCACCGGTTTTGAAAGTTGATTCCGCTGAGAAGAAACCGGCAAGAAACTCAACAGTTACTCATTTAAACATAGTTTTTGTATTTTACAATAAAGTTTAGCTTTCATATGCAACTGGAATCGAATCGAAAGATCTTTGTCACATAAATAATCTTCAACATTATAACATGCTTTTTTAATAGGCAGGTGAACCCAAACTTAAAAATGATTGCG
The DNA here is from genome assembly GCA_015832385.1 of Elymnias hypermnestra. Classification (NCBI taxonomy): domain Eukaryota; kingdom Metazoa; phylum Arthropoda; class Insecta; order Lepidoptera; family Nymphalidae; genus Elymnias; species Elymnias hypermnestra. Next base: position 1,639,916 of record JACTOM010000070.1, read on the forward strand.
GAATTTTATTAAAAATGTGTATGCTCATCCCGACCAATGATTTCTGAACTAAAGAATGAAAAATAAACTGAAGAGTAAAGAATACTCTAAAATATGACATTACAAGTTTCTTTTTATTTCTTGTATTAAAATTGTATCTTTCGCTCCTTTTGCTGTTTAACTAAATGTTAACACGGATATATAAAATGTTTTCAATTCAATGTATTGTAACGGTACTGTGAGAATTGATATTTCTTTGAATTTGTCTCTTATGAAAACGCGAGATCCTAATTGTACAATATAATTAAATTAAAATATTTTAACGATGTAAATAATAAATAACTTAAATATTTTGATTACTTTACATAAATAAGTCATAAACAGGAATTACAAACTGTTTTCTTGGCAATACGTATTTGCTGGTAGGTGGTAAATAGCCACGGCCAAAGCTTCCCGCCAGTCTAGACTCAGACAAATTAGAAATTTCCTAAATCTCCCAACCGGAGATAGAACCCGGAAACTCCGCTAGCAAAGCGAATACTCGCACCACTACACCAGCAAGGCCGTCAATCACTCCTGATTTTGTTACAAATTACTGAGTCTATTAGAATATGTTGCATTTCACTTTTATATATCAACACTGCATTACCAATTATTACATGTATTACTTAAAACTAATGATCTTCATTGAAAATAATCAGATAAATATAAAGTAAATCACGTTCAATACATTGAAATTTCAATAATGTTTAAGTAAACGAATAAGACAAGTGAGCGTAAATAATGTTCAGCGAGTTTGCCAGTTGGTGCGAACAGAAATCTCTTAATTATGAAAATGTATGCGAAGCACATGAAAGTTGGTGCAATTATGTTGCGTCGGTCGACCGCTGTGCAGGCCAGCGTCCTTAACCGCCGAGCAGTGCCGTCTACTGCTCTATTCAATTACCCCACAACGCTCGCGGAGAAATTTTCAAGATGCCCATGTTAACCACATATATATATATATACTAGTTGAACCACCGACTTCGTCTGCGTGGAATGATTTTTGGTAGAATTTTTATTAATTTAGGCAAATTGTTTTATAAATAAGAAACATACCCATACTGCCCTTTGAGGAGGGAGCATTATGTCAAAAAATAAATTCTGACCAAGTTTTACATACCACAAATGATATTGTTGGTAAATGTGAAGTTTGAATTTCTTTTCTATGTGAAAATTTAAATTTCTTTAATTAACACCCACGGGTAGACTTTCGCAAAATTCTTAGCTGACCTCTACTCGGCAAAAGGAATATTTCTACCAAATTTCAAGTCTCTACGCCTTATAATTCCAGATCCAAGGTCTCTATTCCAGATCTATCTGGAATAGAGTCCTTGGATATCTTTTATATATTATATATAGATAGGTAAAGGTACATTATTTTATAGAACGATATTGTAACTATATACTATTATAGAAATTACAGACGGCCGGACCGTACAGTTTCGACCATAATTAATACTACTACTCAGCGCGCGTCGTAGCTTTCCTTAAATAGAACTATTTAAAAGTCTAATTTGAGTAATGCGAGAATGTCAGGCTTGCATATTATTCGTATTTTAAAAACATAAAAATATTTACAAGAACAATACCAGAGCAATGCCATTTTCTTTCTAAAACATAAAAATTTTGACAATATTTGAGCATTGACTTTGTGTCAATTTGTGACAGTTTTGACATAAATTGCAATATTGCAAGAAAATAATGTAGCTATAAAAAATATTATGAAAAAGCAAAATATTCCTTACTAAAGTAGATTCAAAAAGCACTTTTGGGTCGTCAGTAGTCTGTCCGTTGGTAACAAATCTACTACCGATTCGGAAAGTTGAATCCGCTGAGAAAAAATCCGCAAGAAACTCAGCGGTTTCTCTTTTTAAAGATAGTTTTGTATGTTACAATGTTTAATATATTGTTTTAGTGTTCAACCGGAATCTAGTCCAAACATTTTGTCGCTTAAATAGTCTTCAACATTATAATATGCCTTTTATAAATTATTGCGGTATTTTATTAAAAATGCGTATAATTAACCCGACAAACGATTTCTGAACCTTCTTAACGTCTATAAGACTTAAAACTGTAAATTGAAAGTATATTTGATTAATCTAAGTTTTTTGCCACTGCTTTTCATAACATTTTTTTCAAATAAATAATGTCTTAAATATTCTCAAATAAATATATAAGCCAATTCAACAAGGGCGACATCAAACAAAAGCCCATATTCGCGGATTATTCAGACGCGACGGGGTCAATTATGAAGCAATAAAAGTTTTAGTGCTCCGCACAAATTGTCGATTTGCCCGCTGACGGATGGTTGCAATACTGACGCCGGCAAATGAGCACATGATAAAATTATCGTTAGCGGTAACGACATGAATAAATGCAATAGGGTGGTTCATGTCGTCCGCGCCTCGCGGGGCGCGTAGCAAGGAACGTGGAACTAAACGCGAATGCGGTGAATGCTCGTTAGAACTTTAGTGACGACTCCGCGCTCTCATGCTTCCCGCGCTCATCTCTCTAACAGCATTTCAACATTCAAATGCATTAGGTTAATTAGCCACCTATTGGTATTCTGCTGTACGCCATACTACGAGTATATACACCGGAAGTTCTTACAAGGAAGAAAATTATAGGAAAGTAAAACCATTTATCTTTATGTAAGCTCGACGTCCTGGTTGGCGCAATGTTAAGGGCACTCGTTTCGCTATCAAGTCCTGGAATCGATTCCCAGCAGGTCAAATTTTGTAAATTACATTTTTTTATATATATCACAGCAATGGCCCACCAGGCTCTGATCCAGCAAGTCCAAGTCCAATGCTCTGGTCCAAAAAGGGAAGCCTCGGGTCCCCAGTGGCGGGCGTGGCCATTGTAGCGCCGATTCCGTCCTCATCTGGAACAATGGCTTTCCAGGGAGCACGGGACGCTCTTCTACAGATTGGTGCATGTTCTGAATTGGCCGCGAGGAGTCATCCACTTGCCAACAGTGTTGGCCAGCTATCAACTCAGGGTTTTGTGCCGCCAGCGGCCTCTCGCTGGGGAGCATTAATTGCGATTTCTAATTTATCTGAGCCTGATTACTCTATCAGCAAAAACGTACCACCAGATAAAATAATTGGTACGATGTTGTGTAGAAACCATAATAGGCAAATTACCTCTTACCAGGTAAACGTGCTTCCCTTGTAGACTACATCATCACTTCCTGTTAAGTGAGATTACAGTCAATCGCTAAACAGTCAGAAAAAAAGACATATAAATGAAAGTGATGCAACTGAAAAAATTACATCATCACTAGATTTAGTTTTGAATATTAACGCTCATTCCATTAACAAGTATTTCATGGAGACACTAGACAAAAAGAGTTGATGACAAAGACTATATCTTTACATTTTTAGTTTTTATTTGTAATATTTGCGAGCGAAGTGAGATTATTTAAACAGGCACAGTAAGTACACCTTGGGCTGCATAGCTTTTGCCAGGCGACATCGCAGCCTCACAGTGACCTCTCTAACAGTAAAAAGAGGTCATATTTTCAAACTTCTCCCCTCCTTTGTATACTGTACTTATTACTTAAGCCAAGGCGTCGCATGATGTGATTTATAATCAACCTTTTTTCTGTGTGTTGCTTATTTAACGGCAAGTAGAATGTATATTTAGAACGTACATTTTATTTTAACTATAATGTATATTTTTTAAACTCTTATATTACAACTTCACTTTTTTTTAAACTTGTAATGGATGTCGCTTGATGGGTATACAATTTTAATTAAGAATTATTATAGATGAATGATTACTAAGAATTTTCTAATATAAACAAAATTATGTTTTAAAATATAAAAAGTGCTGTATATTCACTGAATTTATATAGCAGCAGTGTTTTTTTGTTCAAGTGAAAAACAAAAGTCAGTTACTCATTAATACTATAAGGCCCAAAATTATTCAGTTCTATTTCTTGTGGTGTACAGTAAAAAAGTTCGCTTCCTCTCTCACACACACACAGAATTAACTATGAAGAGTCTTATATGCATGTACACAGACCAAACTTTGATGAATAGAGTAATAATTCTGACGGTTAATGGTTCCCCTGACGCACTACGAAATTAACTAAAGCCGTTATATTTTTCAATTCCTCCCATTATATACATCTTGTTCAGATATTTTCTCATTAACAAAATACTGTTTTATTCATGTGGATGATTAAAACTAAAACTTGAGTGATCAAGTTCAAATACATTTTTAAACAACATAAAGGGAAACTTTATAATTATGTTATCTTAAAAAGAAAATTAATTAATGAATTAATATTTAAAAAAAAAAACAATTCAAATCAAATGTCGCGCACAATTTTAATCAGTTATATATAGGGAGAACGTGAGCTAACAGTGGGAATTGAAAAAAATCGATTGGAGATGAATTATTTCTAACGATATCTTAATAAGATTTGTGTAATCCTTAATCGCCGAAATTTAAAAACCTAATATGTGATTAGATTTTAGTTATTGCTGACAGTTTAGCAGTTAAATGTGATCTCACATGATGGAAGCGCGCTAATCTGGTAAGAGACAATATACCCCTTATGGTTTCTACACAGCATCGTATCGGAACAAGAATTTCTTTATTTGGCGGTACCTCTTTGGTGGTAGGGTGGTAACTAGCAACGGCCGAAGCCTCCCAACAATCTAGATTTAGACAAATTAGAAAATACAATTCCCTAAATTCGTCCTACCAGGGATCGAACCCGGGACCTCTGCCAGCATAGCGAATACTCGCACCACTGCGCCAGCGAAGCCGTTAAACTGGTCGTTTACATACGTTTTTGAAATGTTCTGTTAAAGAGTTAACTTATAATGTCATACGTGAAGTCATAAAAATATATCACAAACGGAATGTTATACAATTACAACGAAAAATATAAGCCATAAATTAATTGCGGTTAGGTTCGCATTGTATAATGTGCGCAATGTGAGCATATATTTACACTTAGCTGTAATTATGTTTTCCGCTCGTATAAAACCAGCAATCATGTTAACCAATTTTGGGGCCGAGTACCAATATTTATGCCCTACCAAATCTGAAACAAAACAGAATAACTCACAGAGATATTTAATAAAACATAATACCATTAAAATTAGATAATGAAAATGACTTGCTTAATTTTTTTCCCATTTTCTCTACAACGAAGGAAAGGTAAAGTAACAGCAAAAGCTTTTTGTTGTCTAAAAATATTAAGCAACGTTGTACTCTAAATGTGCGATAATTTAAATATACTGTAACTCACCAGGTAGGTCCAACAAAACTTGTATTTGCTTTGTTATATCGTCGGCTAGGCGTTGGAAGTTTTAAACGTCACGCATTTGTGATGAATACTCGCAATTTTCTCGCGGGAACACGAGTTTATAGCTACGACTTTCCGACGCTGCGATGTTTTATATCACAGGTTATTTAAAATGAAGATGAGAGCATTGTTAGAAGAGCTTTATACTGTTATTGTTCGTAAAACTCATAAATATTGCGTTTTTAAAAGCCTTTTTGTTTCGCATTGCTTTACACTCGTTTTTAAATTTTACGTGTTATCCTGAAATGATGGTAATTTAAATGATAACTATAACGGCACAATACATTAATAGATATGTTGTATTTCCATGTTTAATTAAAGAACTAGTTCAATGAAATAACTTTGTGACTTAAAGTTTACGGCCACGTTTGCCATTTTCGTCACTTATTTATCATAATTGTCGATACAATTATAATAAAGTAGATTTAACACGATCTTAACTAAATAATAAATGTAATGTGGTGAAATATTTGATTTTGGCGTCATGATAATAGTTTTTGTATTGACTAAGTTAGGCGGCGTGAACGATGACGAATGAGGACGATTGTTTGTAGAGTACGACACTTCTATTGATTAAGTGTATTAGTAAAGCGTCAAGAAAGTATGAATGTACATAGTTTAATGTTTAATAAAAATGTGTATATGAATCAGGACTAATAGAATTATACATGTGAATAAAAGAATATGTCATTAATCTCCACTGATATATGTATGATTCCACATAAAAAGGAAAAAATACAGGTTACATTAAATTAAGTAACAGAAGAAACAAGAAATTTAAAGGCAATTCCTAAGCCATATTCCTCGAACTTCTAATTGGAAAAAATTATATAAGCTTTCAAAAGATGGCGCTGTAAAATTTTTCGGCTACACGATTTTTAGGTAGTTAAATTTAATTAATGAATTGATATTTCAATAAAATCCTGCCTTAACATGAAGTGTTAATACACTACAATTTTAAAAATTTGTTTCAACTTTAGTAAATTATTAAAACGGATTATATTAACGATTGATCTTAGAGTAGAAATTAAAAATATAAATATGTATCATTAAGGATTTAGTTCCAGTAGTCACTATTTGTAGCTAGTTTCTAGCGCCGCAATTTTGTAGACTCATGGTACTATAGAAACGACGAAGACCAAGAATCAAATTTAGTTTGGTTTATTTAATTAGGTGAAGCTTCTGGAAAAATCAACAACCAAACCCGTAAACTTGTTAGTATAAAGCAATTAAGACAACCATATTATCCAAATGATAATACAACTTTTTTCAGCCAGTCTGCCTCCATTTTCGATCGATAACGTAAACCTGTGAGCAAAAGGAAAAATGAACCCATGACATAGATACCAAAGTAATATTTGTGACTAATTATAAAAGTAATTCCAATAAAAATATTCGGGTAATATTTTTAAATAGAATCAAAGGACTGTAATTTGTATGACATTTGAAATAGCTTTGTGTGATTATAATCTATTGACCTCGACTATTACGTCTGTCTGTATTTCGTGATTTGATATAGCTAGAAATACAGCGAGGTTCTGAATTTATTGCGGTTATACACATTTATTTGATTATCCTACTATTGCGGTTTATGACGGCATTGTTTTGCTTACAACTCAACATTCAAAATGGATATGCGTTAAAAATAATTGTTATATTCTGTATAATATATTTCATATTACACGACTCCCGAAAAGTTATCTAAGACTTATAAATGCAACTACAAAGTTTTTCTGGTGTCAAAAAATGAATGAGTTACTTTTTAGTTCGCGTAATTGTTTCAATGATACTAAAAATATGCAAAATAAAATTTTCTGTTGCAACATTTATTTAAAAGATTTGTTTTGTCATATAATTACTATTATCGCAATAAAAAAATAGGGGTTGGTGATAGAGAGGTGAAAATTTAGAGTTGTATTAATTCCCCATTCGCCAAGGGTATTAAAAATAGATGTCCGATTCTCAACCCTAACCGATATTCACGAAAATCTGTCGACCCGTTTCGGAAGAGTTCAACTTCTAACACCGTAACACGAGAATTTAATGTATTAGATATATATATTTATTTATGGACGTATCTATGTATGTATTCTGTATGTATGTAAATTTAGGTTTAAGTATATTTAAAATAACACTTCTAGATTTAGCACCTACACCACTTGTCGGTTAAATTCTCCCACTTTTAGGGTTCTTGGATGAGATCTCTCATAAGGGATAAGGTGTTCTTTGTATGCAAATTTTTACGTTTATTTTCAATTCAGAAGTTAAACAGTGCATATATAAATAAATGTCTGCACCAAATTTGTAGGTACTTTTTCGGTAATATAGATGATGTTATAATATGTTTAAGTTATATGTTTTATTGTGTTTGTATCAGAGTTTAGTTGTTCTCATATGTACAAAAAAATGATCTATAATTACGTCAACAAATCAACGTTAGGCCACGCAATCGTACAATTTACACAATGTGGGTTATTTATAAGTTTTTGAACTATTAGTCTTTGTGTGTAATAATCAGTCTATAATAGTTATGATTTAACGATCTTTAATAACTATAATATCTGTAATCTTAAAGTTATTAAATATTGGTAATCTTTTATATACCGGGTGCTTCAAAAAAATTTGAATATTTGAATACACACTTTGAACTTCCATAGAAAATTTATTTACCGTTCTACAAAGTTAAATTTCAGGAAAATAGAAAGCTGAAAGTCCAATGTAAATGAAACATAAATAACAAATGTTAATACTGTTCAAATTGGTGACCTGCAGCATCAATACAATTCTGAGTACGAGTCACCACAGATTCTGTACATCGTATCAAAACGTCCAATGAGATTTCTCTACACACTGCTTGAATCTCATTCCAAAGAATGTCTAGGTTACGTGGTTTACGTTTGTACACCTCATCTTTTACTGTGCCCCACAAGAAGAAATCCAGTGGTGTAAGGTCTGGAGAGCGTGCTGGAAACTCGATTGGCCCCCTGCGTCCTATCCAATGGCCCGACAAATTTTGATCCAGGTAAGCTCGTACGTCCCTGTGATAGTGCGGCGGAGCACCATCTTGTTGAAAATAAAAATCATCATTACCGTATAATGCACGAATGGCAGGAAATATGGAATCAGCAAGCATTGTTAGGTAATTAATACCAGTTACAGTGCCTTCAAATCGAAAAGGTCCAATGAGTCCCCTTGAAGACAAACCGCACCACACATTTACACCAGGCAAATTTACAGCTTTTTCAATTGTAATGTGAGGATTTTCTTCACCCCAGTAAACACAATTGTGCCTATTGACAGTTCCATTAAGTTTGAATTGGGCTTCATCCGACCAAATGATGCTACCCATAAATCCCGGTTCACGTATCACCATCTCCTGAATCCATTCACAAAATTGCAACCTTCGATCTGGATCGTCGTCATTTAGCTGTTGCACCAGCCTTGGAATGTAAACACGATACTTGCCTCTCTTCAGAATGCGTAGCACGCTGCTAGCACTTACATCACTTTCACGTGCCCCTTGCCTTGAAGATTTGTTAGGAGAGCGTTGAAACAGTTCCAAGACTGCCGTTGATGACTCATCACTTGTAGCTGTTCGAGGCCGACCTGAATGACCTTTATGCACATCACACACTGTTCCATGAACTTCGAATTTGTCTCGTATGCGTGTAATTGTTAATCTTGAAGGTGGTTCTGTATCATACTACCTTCTCCACTGTCATTGAACTTCATTTACATTCTCAAACTTCCAGTACCACTTAATAACCTGCTTACGTTCTTCAAAACTCAAACGTACGTCGCCCATGTTGATATTACAAATTCCAACTGATAATATAACATAGAGGGACGATTATGCTGGCACCTGGTGAAGAAATATAACATTAGCCTTGTAGAGCGGGAAAACTACAATAGTTTAAAGTGTGTATACATTTTTTTGAAGCACCCGGTATATACAACAGATAGAGTTTCTCCCAATTATTGCATATTCCTCGTAGTCACTCATTAGGTAGGTTTAACACCGAAGTCGCTCCACAATTTGGTTTGACAGTGATTTTTTTTATTGTAGATCTGTAATATACTGCCGCTTTCGGTGTGGCAGGACCCTTTCAGCCTTTGATTATAATGATGCTCTACTGATGGTAAACTGCCTCATTGGTCTAGTGGTTAGTACGTTCGACTACAGACATGAGGTCCTGGGTTCGAGTCCCGGGTCGGGCCAATCCAAAAATGGATATTGAGTTTTCTATTAAGATTTTTTCAATATTTGCCCGAAGTTGGGAAGTTGGCGGTGTGATCCACCCCCGTGCCTCGGAGAGCACGTTAAGCCGTCGGGCCTGCGCCCGATCTCTCTCCGGTTGTGTCGGATTACCGTCAAATCGGACTATGAGAGTGAAGGAATGGAGAGTGCACTTGGGTACTAATGCCTGCCAATCCGCAGTGGAGCAGCTTGGTGGGTCTATGCTCTAAAAAACCCTCTATCATATGAGTGAGGAGGCCTGTGCCCAGCAGTTGGACGTTAATGGGCTTCTACTTACTTACTTACTACTGATGGTCCGTCATATATGTGTATAATAAACCAAACTGAAGATCTACGGAGCCTACATCTGCACCATACTGACGTATACGGCTCCTGCCTGGTACTCTTACTGCTCAGGGTACCAAAGGAGGAGGCTGCAGAGCCAAACGAATAAGTGCCTACGCCTCTTAGGAGGGCTCCGAGATACGTCAGGACTGACGTCATTCATCGTGACACCAAAGCGCCCACCATGGAGATGTTCGTACGGCAGTTAGCCAGGAGCGTTTTCCGCCACGCGGTCAACTCCCCGCACACACACCTTCATGGCATTGCCAGCCAGCATCCTAGATCTGAAAGCATTAGGCCACCACCTCTTGAGCTCCTGCTGTCACCTCTACCAGGTATGGGTGAAGATGGCCGCGTTGAAAACGCGACGGCGTCGCGACGTCGGACTGATCTGGTTCCGCCGGCGGAAATTGGTGGGTACCAGCTCGTTAAAATTACGGGCAGAAACAAATACCAGGCATTGTCAATAGCTGAGAAAATTAGCCCGGTTAATGAGGCATTGCTTCGAGGCCCGTACCCCACAACTTGGTTGTGAAGAACCCCGGATGTGATATATAAGTGGTTACTTTAAATTGACAATCCAATGCGATATTTCGGATCGAATTTTTTCATAGTTTGACGGAATCGGAAACTACGTGATAGGTGATACCGAAAGAAAACACAGTAACTTTTATTATAAAATGGTATTTGCGCATACAATCAAAGTATAAAAAAAATATTTTCACGCACAATAGCTGAGCATTTCAGCTCTGTCTCACTTAATACACAACGTCGACACTATTTGTTTCAATTATTAATTCATATTTTAATTTTATTCATTATTAATGGTATTGGGGGAAAATTCCGCAGCGCCATCTATTGAAAGCTTCATGTTTAGACCATGTTTCAATATAGTACTTTGATATATAATGAAAATTTTTACGCAGATTGGCATAAAATAGCAGCATGCTGCTATTATACCACATTAATTCATCCTATTTTAAAAAAAATTATAAATACGTGCATACAAAGTACACATGTCAAAAGTGAAACTTCTATGGCAAACTAACTTTTAAGTCTTGTTTATATTTATACAAATATAAAACTTTAGATTTCCGACACTTAGGGGGAGGGGAAAAAGGTATATATGTTAGGAATATAATGAATTTAATTGTACTTCAAATATTAAGTGTCGAAATTTCATACAAATAATTTATTGATGTCCCAAATGACGAAATGTAAATTAAAATGTCACGTGTTTTTTGTCAATATTAGAAATGATTAATAAATTTTGTTTTTGAATTTAAAATTTAGAAAAGAGAATTTATGAAATATTTTTATACTATATTTTATGAAAAATAGTATATTATATTATTTATTGACGAGTGGCAAATTAAAATTCCACATGTTATTTGTAAATTTTAAAACTAGCTAACCTTCAAACGACTTAGCATAAAACGCTGCACAACTTTGTGAAGCCAATCACGCGTTTCATCCATAAAAATTTTACCCCATGCGCCTAAAGAAGCTTCACTTCTAGATTTTTTTATTTTAATTGTTTAATGAGCTTAAGAAGGTCGTGGTGTAGGAACTTTTTTTTATTTTGGTAATTTTATTATTTAACTTTATTCTTTATTGTAGAAAAAAACACGTATCAGCGCCCCTAAAAAAGTTTTCACTTCAAAATATCTTAGCAAGATATATTTCTGTTACTATATCTTTAAACCATCGTACTATGGCGTTACGATCGCCTCGACCCCTAGCCTCTAATCGCGTCGTCATCCAGAGTAGGCTAGGCTCATGTCGCCCTGTTACGCTACTGCCATAAATCAGTCGACACCGCGTGATGGATGATGCAGTCACGACGAAAAACAGTATATCTAATTCAGCCACTGTATACAAGTATACCTTGTCTATTCGTACAAATTTGTTTTATCGCTGTATTGATCTGACGATTGGAGCCAGCATGAATATTAGATTTAGAGTTGACGGCCTCGCTGGCGCAGTGGTGCGAGTATTCGTTTTGCTAGCAGAGATCCCGGGCTAGATCCTTGCATTTTCTAATTTGTCTGGACTGGCGGGAGGCTTCGGCCTTGGCTAGATACGGTACGATTGTTTTTCGGTACTATGCCGTATAGAAACCATTTGAGGTAAATCACCTCTTCCTGGATTAGAGCTTCCATCTTAGACTGTATCATAACTTACCATCAGATATAATCAAAGTCAAGCACTAATCTGTCAGCTATAACATATCAAAAATCCCTTTTTACTGTGTTTACATTTAACATATATTGATGTGATAAGTTGAATTTAGGAAATGTTAAGTTTTCATCTGTATATATTAAGTTACACTTCTCTTATATCTTATTCAAATTATAATCTTTTATAAAATAATTTTCATCCCACAAGTTCAAATACGTTTTTCTTAAACTCATGATGCACGGACACTATATGGTAATACAGTTCCTTCAAATATCAATTAAATATTTAAATTAAATTATTTAATAATTGTATTTGAGAAAAATTGCACGTCAACATCTATTGAAAGCTCATATAAAAGATTTGAATAGTTATTTCTATGTCATAAGTTTATTAAGTTCCCGTTTAAAATTATAAAGGTTTAGGAATTATTTTTTTTCACTTGTTATTTTTATTATTATGTAGAAAACGGTATTGCAGTTGCAAAATGGCTTGTCTGCGCTTTTATATGGCAAAGTTGGATCGTAATTATACTGTAGAGAAACATCTCAGCCTCAAACGGTAACGACAGTTTTAAAATACCTAGGCACTTAAAAAATTTAATATTCTTGTTTCACTTTAGTTATTCATAATTCGTTCATGGTAATGAACGTTGTCTCTACCTTCCTGTAAATTGTTCCATCTAAATAAAGACCGCCCAATTTAATTCTGGGCAACAATAAAAAGCAATAAACACGGTTATTATAATTATAATACCTTTTCTTATTTTCAATAGCTGATATTTGTCTTCCGATTACCATATAAATAAGTATAACATAATATTATTCGTCCTTTATACTTCATTATAAGCAGTGCTTTACAAATACTATGCTATTAAAATAAATATGTATAAGTTCTATCTATAAAAGCCTTACGGTACTGAGGTTTGAGGCTGCCATAATTATATCATGTATAGTAGCAGTTAAAATAAAACTACCAAAAAATAAAAGATATTTCGTTACGTAAAATAACCGCAATAAATTAGGGTAGTTTGCTTAATTTCGTTGTCTCTACGATATAATGTAGTGGCGACCAGCGGCTTTTGTATTGAAAATGCACACCCGCTCGTTAAGCGCCGCTACAACCCGACGCGTGACGTCACGTCCTCTGCTTCCACCCGCCCTCATTAGCATATATTATATCCGCTATTCGCTGAACAGCGCCTGCGGACCTTCACGATTTTTTTATATAACCTAAAAGAAATGTTATAGTGTAATAACTTCATCAATAAATTAAATAACTTATGCCTTTACTTACAACATACGCACATATTTTACTTGATTTAATTGAAATATTTAAGCTTCTAAAAAAATTTAATTGCGTGCGTACAAAGTTCACATATCAGAAGTGAAACTTCTTTGGTAAACTATTTTTTTAATATATAATATAAAGACAAACTGTTTCTTTTGACATTCTAAACATAAAAAGAAAAAGAGTGAAATTATACTAACCTAAAGCGACATCCCTCTTTCGTGAAGATAAACCTATGTGCAAGTCTCTAGTTACATACAGTATAAAGACTACATAACTAACTACGTAAACTATACAATTCGTTTATTTCCTAGCATTTCTTCTATGTATTGTATTCTATTTTTACAACGCATACAACGGTTTAAATAAATATACTTATAGATATTAAATATTTTAAACTGAAACTATCGACATGATAAAAAACATATTATTTACGGGTACATACCACGATTATATATGTTTTTAAGTTGATTTGTCGATATTTTGGCCTAATTGCATAGGCTGTGGTCGTGACGAGACTCAAAAACGCTTATAATCGTGGTAGGTACCCGTTAATAATATATTTTTAAATACCTATAGATATAGTTCAGATTGTAACAGTTTTTTTTAATGTAATTTTTTTAACAATTTTAAGTCACATATACGTTTTAGCTAAACGTTTACAAAGTAAATAAAACCAGAATACAAAATTTATTTATTATTGATGTAAATGCAACGGATAATATTTGCTTAACGACTGCAAATATACTAAATACATTCAGCATTAAATATTCATATGGTTGCATACTAGTAAAATGTCAGGTATGTAACTTTAAATCGTTAGTTTCCAAATGCAATATGAAATTTTGTATGTTTAAACTCAATTCGGTTGAATGCTGCAGGCACATTAAAATAGTTCCTGATTTAAGTTATATTGTTTTCACTTAATATTTAATCTTAGGTAAAATTAGTTTTAATTGTTTGTTTAACACATTCGCTAGTGTTGTTATTTGGCATTCTCAGAATAAAGAGTAAATAAATTAAAGATACATAACGAAAAATGATTAAAGCAAAAAAGGGAAAGGGTATATAAGACCAAAGAAGTAAGTTTAAATAAAATTCTACATCAATAATCCGCTGCACAGAGTTTTCCGTTCTGGTTCCGTGGCATCGTTAAACTCTATTTATATTGGCTGTCCTTTTATCTAAATCAAATGTAATAGAAACATGTTTATTTAAGTTGTTACTATGTATAATATCGGTATTTCTAAATAACAGAATATTGCTTGGGTGCAAGGCAATCTGATAAATATTATTTATGAAGGAGACATAAAGAAGCGAGAAAACATTCATATTTATCTAGGAAGAATCCCGCTTTTCAGAAATATCTGATGACTATAATTTTCTTATATCTAAATACTAGCTATTCTCGGCGGTGTTACCCGCGCAGTTTCCAAACCCGTGTGAGTATGGGATACTCATATGTTATGTTATTTTGTAATTATTATGTATTATTTTTAAAACAATTGTCGACAACAGGGGTTCAAGGAATAACTCTTGAGAGTATGTGTGCATTTGTGTTGCACCCCTTAAAATGATTATTTATTCTATTTTTAATGATAAGATAATGAAATAAATAAATAATACTTGTTCTGCTATTCGGGGCGACGCAAAATGCAACAAATCAGAAAAACCGATCTATTCGTTCTTAATCTAAAAACTAACCCAACTTGGTTTGATATATACTTATTAGACATTGGAATACATTTACACATAACTACTAATAAAGTTACAGTCCTATACAATATCTGTGATAGGCAAGTATTACAACAATAATTTAACACTGCATTGCGACTAAACTCTCTGGTGCCGAAAGATTCACATGTTTCCATGCAGTGACATGAACCATTCGCAATACGCCTTTCAGAGTCTACTTTATGACTTCGGAACTCGCTCCCGCCCCCCACACGAGTTATGCTACGAAGGGAAGATTACGGACGATACTGGCGAAACTTTATGTTTTCATTCAGAAGCAATTATCAGATATTTCCTTAACGTAAACCTAAAAATTAAAATTGTCCATGTGAAATTTCAAGAAATGCACAAGGCAAGCATTTTCATAGAAGGGGTTATTAGGAGGGAAAGGGAGATATTTTTTAATGTCAACTCCTGTGTCATCTAGCTCGTACTAGCTAAATTTATTACAGAAGTAGAAACTTTTAAATCTTTCACATGAACTCCTATTATTCACTAGTTAGCAATTAAAAAATGCTTTGTAAATGAAACTCCATCCATCATCACTGCTGTGTAAATGAACCTGTAACAATTTTTCGTGTGGCTGTTAATTTTTAATAAGCCAATGTAATTGCATAACAGAACGTCGAGACGCGTAAATCTGCTGCCGATCCCCGGTCAGGCAGCGATGCTAATATTTGCATATCGCAATTGATGCAAAGCAATCAATACTGCAAATAATGGAATTGTCACATAAAATCTACAGAAAGCATGGCGCGTACTCTCGTTATTAACAGATTTAATTGTTTTAAATACATCAGTAAATAATGTCGCTATTACTCCTGTTCGGAACAGAAATGAATTCAATATGAATTTACGAAATGAATGTTGTTTTATGTATAGTAATTTAAATTCATAATTTATTAATTATTGTTTATACTGATGGCAATAAATTAATATCAGACCGAGAACAATTCAGCTTATGCGTATGTGAATAGCGAATTGTGCTGGTTTCAGAGGAAAAATGAAAAACTTTTTACTACGGCTCTCTATTTTAATAAACTATTGCTTTAACTTTCATGGGAAAATTTTATTAGTATAAGAATGACGGAGATGATATCTACTGTCTTTTAACGTAAGTCATTTTGAAATAATTGTTTTATATTAAACTGACATGGTCAGTCCGTATACAGGACCAAAGCACAGCGTCTATCCAACTGCAACGTGGAGTGCGACAGGGAGATGTTATCTCCCCGAAGCTTTTCACTGCGGCGCTGGAAGACCTTTTTAAGCTTTTGGAGTGGAACGGACTGGGCATCAACATCAACGGCGAGTACATCACTCATCTACGGTTTGCCGATGACGTAGTCATTATGGCAGAGACTCTCGAAGATCTCAATACAATGCTGGATGACCTCAGCAGAGTTTCTCAACAGGTGGGCCTGAAAATGAACATGGATAAGACGAAAATTATGTCTAATATCCATGTACCGCCTCACCCAGTCATCGTTGAGAACTCAGCTCTCGAAATTGTTGACGAGTACACATACCTGGGACATATAGTCCAGCTTGGTAGATCCAATTTCGAGAAGGAGGTCAACCGCCGAATCCAACTCGGTTGGGCTGCGTTCGGGAAGTTACGCCAGATATTTTCGTCTGATAACCCTCAGTGCCTGAAGACCAAAGTCTTCGAACAGTGCGTGTTGCCAGTGATGACCTACGGTTCTGAGACATGGTCGCTGACTATGGGCCTCATGCGGAAGCTCAGAGTCACTCAGCGTGCGATGGAGAGGGCTATGCTCGGAGTTTCTCTACGTGATCGAATCAGAAATGAAGAGATCCGTAGTAGAACCAGAGTCACCGACATAGTCCTGCGAATCGCGAACCTGAAGTGGCAATGGGCGGGGCACATAGTCCGAAGGACCGATGGACGTTGGGGGCCAAAGGTGCTGGAGTGGCGACCCCGCACCGGACGGCGCAGTGTAGGGAGACCCCCCACAAGGTGGACCGACGACATAAAGAGGGTCGCCGGTAGCCGCTGGAGCCAGGCGGCGCAAGATCGGGCCTTGTGGAAGTCATTACGTGAGACCTATGTCCAGCAGTGGACGTCCATCGGTTGAAGCGACGACGACGACGACGACGACGACGACGACGATTAAACTAGCTTCTCCCCGCGTAATTTTTGATCCCGTAGGAATATGGACCAATCCGCTCTTAGCAAGCGTCTACGTCGTGAAAGGAATGTGTATACCGAGTTTTAAGTCAATCGGGCGAATAGTTTTTAACTGAAACTAACAAATATTTTAATACATTTATTCTGCTAACTTATCAAAGATCACTAAATTAGGTCCAACCGTATCTAGGTTACAAATGGTGTAACCTAATTTTATTTTATATGTCGACAGCCGCGACGTCTAAAATCTTAACTTTATAAGACAGCGTTTCGTAGATAAATTATTTATTACTATACTACCTTTTAAACAAATGAAATGTATTTACACATCATATTTTAATTATTAAATAATTTAGAAAAAAAAAGATGATAAATGGGAAGATAAAATCATCGAAATTACTAAAAGGTCAAATTGAAATGTGTCGCGACTTGACTCTTTAAACGTTGGTGCCATCGATATAGCTATTGGTCTAGTGGTTAGCATGTTCGGCTATCAGATTTGAGATCCTGAGTTCAAGTTCTGGGTCGAGCCAATTCAAAAATCAATATTGAGTTTTCTATTAAGATATTTGCCCGAAGTTGAGAAGTTGGCGGTGTGCTCCACCTCCCTGTCTCGGAGATTACGTTAAGACGTCGGTCCAGCGGCTGATCTCTCGCCGGTCGTGTCGAATTGTTGTAACGTCGGACTGTGAGAGTGAGTGCACTTGTGTACTATGCCTGCCAATTGGAGCAGCGTGGTGGATCTATGCTCTAAAAAAACCCTCTCACCTATGATTAAGGAGGCCTGGTGACACTTGGAGGTGGGTACTTACCACCGGTTTCTTGGTTCTTGACTAGCCAGTAAGTACTCAAACAACAGAAAAACAGTACAGAAATTGATTTTTATTATATTTGAAATTGTATGGGAGTCAAATCGTTTTATTTTACTTCGAAACACACCAACATTTCCGATATATAGTACTCCCAAAATATTGTAACGTCGAAATTCGAAAAATCATAAAGCGAACATAACAAGCCAACCCCGCACAAAGGCGATACAGTCTACAGATAACAATAACATATCCGCGATGCGCCGCCGAATTGCTGTGTCAAAGTATTCCCATCCTGATTGCTCCATTCTGCTTCCGAGGCACTACGGTGGTTCCACTACGTTAGCTTTTTTGCTCCTCTATTATCGATACAAGGAAAATGGTACGCGGCATGTGCACGCGGTTAGGCAATTAAGAGACCGTTCAGATATCGAGACATTAATTTCTTTCGACCTGACATCACAATACGCTTCACAGTTAATAGCGAAATTTTATATAGTTACAAGCTGACTCGAAACTTTGTTCTATCTTAATTATAAATATTGAATTGATGAAACTAATAAATGAAATAATGATTCAAACCATAGTGATAATTCTAATCACAACATTCTCCGTTATGTTTTGTCATAGAGATATCAAGGGACATAAGATTATAATAAAAAAGTTTATATTGTCAAAAACACTAAGAAGGTTACATTAGATAAGTTTCTATCATGGTTAACTTTATTTAAAACTTCTCATTTTACTCGCAAGTTTCTTATTTTTTCTCTCAAAAAGCTGTGACCTTAACAAACACAAAAAAGAATAAGGGAAAATGGTCTACCCGTTCACCGGTGATACAATGACAGGGAGATAGGGACTAGTTTTTGTATATATAGACAATAAAATTAGGCCAATTCCTACGCAATCTTGTACTTACTTTTAAATCTCATTGCATAGAAAGATACCTTGAAACCTTTTACCTATGCTCTCAATAGCTAGCGCTCTGTGTATATGTTGTTCAAATTTTCAATAGTTAATTAAGTACTTTTTACTCTCAAGTTCCATAAGATTTGTAGTGAAAATGTTTATGGCACGGTAGAAAAAAAAATTGTTAAACGTTATGCGAGAAGGTTTGTGTAAACAGTTACACTTTATTCTAAAAAGTGCAACAAAATATTGACATATTATTAATATATATATATAAATAAAACTATTCTAAATATATATATATATTATATGTATTTAGAATTAAATTTTTGATGAAATTTAGTGCAATAAAAAAAGTTTCATTTCTTCCACATGTACAGATACACGCACACTTTTAATTATGCTGGTTGAAACTTGACATTATTTTTTCATATTAATGAAATGTAATTATGTAACAATCGTATTTTCGGAATAATTACACAGCGCCTTCGATTGAAAGGTCACGTAAAAGATTCATACTAGAAAGCTTAGTATTTTTTTATATTACTTTGTTTTCTTATTCAAGCCGAATGCTGCCTTATCTATTCACTTATTTGCGTGTTATCACCTCCATTTCCCCAGCTCCCCTAAATGTGCTAAATATATGCCATTTTCTATTGTGAGCATTTGCGTTTCATATCCTCTAGAGGCATGTACCGTACGCCTTTTCTCTATTAACCTAGAAAACAAAGTTTGTTACCTTCAAAATGACGTGGATGGGCATCGTGGGAACAGAAAACGTAAATATTCTTTTCCTAACGCCTTATGAGCTCGACAGCAATATTATGTTCACATATTAACTAGTTATTTATAAAAGCTAATTAATATAATACTGGTAAACTTCTCAAATCCTTTCTCTAACATTAAATTGTCAAATAGAAAAAAAATATCCTACTGTTGAACAACTAACCTCATCGAATTTCCCATTCACAAGAATGAAAAATTCGATGGGGTTAATAATTACGTTACGAATAGATTTAACAAAAAGATATTTGTAACGAGTTTTTGAACAGTGCAGAATATAGAAAGAGAGTGATCTTAATCTCTTTTTCACGATATTTTTCAGTCCTAACCTTTACGTAACGTACCTTACCTCTTAATCTACCAGCATTGATAACAGTTTCACAAATCCAAACCTATGAATATCCGATTTTTATTGTGTCTATTTTCACTTTATCGTTCCTCACTAACTGTTCCCGGCAGTATTGCCAGAGTAGTTCTCTTTCCTGTTCTTAGTTAATTATGTGTCATGAAAAGAATATCTGTGCTGACTTTTTGGTAAATCGAAAATATAAACTATCCTGGATTCTTTGGAATATTAGCGATACAATTGAAAAATAATAATTTTACACGAGAGCCATTGAAAAATTTAAGAAAATATTTTAATCAACCAATGACATTGACATGCAGTTGTGCCACAGCGTATTTTTTAGCGATTTAAATACGAGTTTTTGACACATGAAGTTATGCACTATTGCGGATTCTACGGTTTTAACTAAAATTTTGGATTGTATGATTAGTCATCCAAAGAGACGATATCATAAAATATTTACACAAATTAGTAGGTCAAAGAACACAGGGGCATGCTTCCCGAAAGTAAACGATCTACGCGGCCTGCTCACACTAATTCAATTTCAACTCCTCTCCTAACAACCTTTGGCTGAAACGGCCAGATGAACGGTCACGCCGCCGAATTTACTTTATTACGAATGACGTTAAGTGCCCAATTATTTTGAATCCAATTTGTGTAACAAGGAACTGCTGCTGTGCAGACAGCTGATTAGTATTCAACTCGCCGAATTAGCCCGACTAACTCCGTAACATTTGAGATTACGTTATTTTCATACCAAATTTGTATACGGTTCTTGTAATAGACATAAAAGTAAATAGCAGCCTATTAAGAACCCACAGTTAGGCACAGCCTCGTCACGCAAAGAAGAATGAGTTTTTAGGGGGTGGACCCACCACGCTGGCCCATTGCGGGTATGCAGATTTCCTCACTATATTTTCCTTTAGCAAAAAACTTGAATTGAAAAGTGTAATCAAGCACATAAGTTTGTTTTTGTAATGAAAATACGTACCCAGGATTCGAACAAGCGACTTCCCTGAACGAAAATCCATACATCTAACCACTAGACAATCTTGGCTCTTAGTGTATATACAGTATATTTTCACAATATTCCTTTAAATTTCTCACCGCATTTTGATTTCCACTAGAAAAACTTTAAAGTGATTCAATAACAATGGTAAATTCAATAATAACGGACGGCTCTAGATATTTTAAACTTCAAATAGATAGAAATCTCAGTCTATTTGAATAAAAAGTTTTATGAGTCAAAATCTTTGTTACAATGCTTCAAAATATCTGACTTATTTTTAACTTACGTATTTTTAAAGAATACTTTAATATCTTCGTAGAATTCTGTTACAATCTCATCGACATCCAATTCTTGGTTGCGAATGAAGGAAGATGCAGGGCCTTATGCATCTTTCTTGGGCAGCATCTCACATCTTTTCAGAGATAGATGTAAGATGCTTACTAACAATCAAGACAATGAATATCTCATTTGAGGTCACATAGGTTTGGTTAGGTTTTAATATCAGCCCATTAACGTCTTACTTTTTGGCACTGGTAACCTCATTTATAGGAGAGAGGGTTTGAGAGCATAGATCCACCACGCTTTTGCACTACGGTTTGGCAGGCATAGTACTCAATCTAATCACTTGTGTTAGATAATCCGGCACGACCGGACAAAGATCAGGCCGAATAATATCAATTTCTCTTAATCTTAAAATGAAATGAAATATATATTTAAGAACACCTACTCATTTCATATGCATAGAAAATCAAAAGCAAACCTTTTCATTAAAAACATTGTTCCAATAGTAATATTGCAAAAGCTTTACTAATATTGGTTCGCCGTACAGTATTGATTTCGAAAACATATTTGTTGGAAACGTTTAATGAATTCCAGAACAAAATCGACAACCACTGCTTTTTAACAATCGAACAACAGCAATTGCAATATTCTCTTCGATTTCGCTAGAAACAATTTCATTTGGCTCATGGTCCTTTCAGATCGTATGTAACAATGAGTTTAATCCTATTAAAACGGACACACATTGTGGCAGAATTGTAGCGTGGTGGCTTTGGTCTGTCGCCGTTCCCGTCGGCTCAGTGTCTCTTCTAACCGGAACCAGACCTTAAATAGAGTTAAACATGGTTTAATTTCCCTGCCGAAGCATCACTGAAAAAGCTCCGCCTAGTTGAAACACAACTGTGCTGGGAGGAAATAAAATAGCACGGGAAGCGATGCGGGCGTCGGACGAAGCGATTATGCAGTGGAGAATAATGGGCGCCGGTCCACATGCACGTTTTTGTTTGTGGTCTGTGACGCGATTTATACGCGAATTTCTACCATCGCTGAAGTGAGCACTATTCACAATAATTGCTTTGAACAAAATTTCATGGCGTGTAACTTTTACCTTCACGCGCGTTTGACTATTGAAATCGTAGTACGTTGAAAGCTAATAGAAAATTTTACACTACTAAACTTTAAAAGTTTACATGGACGATAAAAAATAGTTAAAAGGGCTTGCGTACAAAGTACACATGTCAGAAGTGAAACTTCTTTGGGAAACAATTTTTTTAGTCTTGTTTGTATAAACTAACCTAAAACTTTGACTTCCGACACTTACCAAGGGAAAAAGGAAGATATGTTAGGAATTCAAACAATTAAATTGTCATTAAAATATTAAAGGTGTCCAAAATCAATACAAATAACTTATGGAATTCTAAAATGATTAATTGTAAATAAAACATCCACGTGGGTTTACCAATGTTAGAAATTAATAATTAAATTTTGTTTTTGAATTTTAAATTTAGAAAGGAGAAATTTATGAATATAATAAATACATATGAAAAAAAGTATACTAAATTATTAAATGACGAGTGGAAAATTAAAATGTCACATGTTTTTTGTAAATATTAACACTACCTAAGCTTCCAACGAACTAGCATAAAAAACGCATAAAGAAGTTTCACTTCAAAAAGCAGGAGCGAATGAATTTGTACACATTTTATACTAGTTGAAGATAAGAGAAGATATAATAGCGTTTCTTATTTTCGAGCGGACTTTATTGTGGATTCTTTTCAGAGCTGGACTCGAGGGACTCCTAATATCTTATATTCTAATTCGTTCTGAAATATCACCACAAAATGGCACATATGGCCAGATTTTGCGATTCAAATTTGATTTGCCTTAATTTCAGTCTTGTATTAAATTTAATTATGGTTTCAAAAGGGTATCATTTGTGTCAAACCATTTCTAAAAATTTCTAATCCATCTCGAATTTATGTGTAGTAATAAAAATTACTGACAAAATTTTCTTTTCAAAACTTAATAAATTTCACGATAAAATATTGAAGTAACAAGTTCTATTCAACTAAATTGAAATCGCTGAATCGAGAATTTCAACCGTTAAAGGTATTACCGTCGAAATGTTCCTTTTGCTTAGACAGCAACATTATATCAAAAAGATGTCTTAAACCCGCAGCCGGTATTGATCCTGTCCTTTAAGTTGTTTTATATCTTCGGTTAAGGGTATATTTAAAATCAATTGGAAGTACGCAGTTAATCCGGACGGTGGTCTATAGCGCAACTTTTAATAGCCTTATCAACCTCGGACAGACTACTCTGCAGTTTTCTTTCTTTACTGTTTCTATACCAAGTAAACTTTAATGTTCTTAGGATGTTTCTGATGTTCTTATAAGCTTATTGTGTTTAGAAAGAATATTAATAAACAAATATATATCAATGATTAAACTTTAAAAACTACTATCAACCCTATCCTCTATACTATTACATAAAGAGAAGAAAATATCAAAATTTTCACGAGAACAGGAAATTAATTTGTTCGGTCCGAAGTTTTATAACGACTACACCTATTTTGACAAAACTTAACTTAACGAGACATAAACAACAACTTCGAATAGCAGTCAGTTTAGAAGGAATAACATTTTTTTTTTTATAATTATAATTAACTTTGACACTATCAACAATATAACATCTCGATGAACTGCAGGCAATAAGTAAAATAAGGAATTTGTCTATTACTCTAATTGGCAAATTCAATAATTTAGCCTTTCATCTCATCGATATGTTTAATTATTTATTATCGAAAAACATTAATATCGTAGAGTCTAGAAAATCTTAAGGCTTCCTGTTATCGTAATTTATTTTTATGGTTTGTTTCCACATTATCTTTAAATTTGTCTCCTAGGGCCACTTTAATGCTTCGGTAAAAGAGTTCACTACCGTTAAATCTGCCATAAACAATAAAATTTGCATTTATTGGTCGTCTTCAGTGTCGTAAATTCACAACGAGTGAACTGCCAACGACATTTTGAGTGAATGTCAACGGTCATTACACCAGAAACAGCGTAGACCGTATTGAGATTTCGTAAACTCTTCTCGATATTCAATAGTTGAAGTCAACAGTCAATTATTATCAGTGATGCTATTAAATGTTGCAAAAAAGGTGAGTATAAAGTTATTGAAGTTGATTTTAAACTAAATTAGTTTAATTGTGTACTGCTATACGTACAAAAATAGTTAAACCCGATAAAACTTCGCTCAGAATATTTGAAACTCGAGGCATAAAAATATTTTCCGTTTCTCAAGAATGTTTAAGTTTCTCAAAAAAGTTTTCTATATTATAACTGCCATTGAAAATCGCGTCAAAATGGCTACAGCCGTTTCGGAAATATGCAAAAACGCATTTCTTGTTTCAGTGGAAAATTACCGTGATAAATGCAGCCTAGTGTTTCTTTTTGTATAATTTACTATCAAGCTACTTCATTGGTGCTGGGTTTGAGGCCCGAGTATATTGAATTTTCTATTAAAGATTTTCTCAATATTTGTCCGAAGTGGGAAGTTGGCGGTGTGATCCACCCCAGTCCTTTAGAGAGCACGCTTAGCCATCGGCCCTGAGCCTGATCTCTGTCCGGCCGTGTCGTATTTCCGTTACATCGGCCTATGGGAGTGAAGGATAAGAGAGTGCACTTGTGTGCTATGCCTGCCAACCTGCAGTAGAACAGCGTGGTGGTTCAATGCTCTAACAACCCTCTCTCGTATGAGTGAGGAAGCCTGTGCCCAGCAGTCGGACGTTAATGGTCTGCTACTTAGGATTTTAAAATTAACAATCAGTCAAAATATCATCAAAATTTGTTTAGCAGTTTCGGTAATTAGAGGGAAAAACAGGCAAACAAGGGAATTAAATAAAAGTAGTAAGTATTCATGAACAATATGTTCAATTTAACTATTTGTTTATTGTAGTATTTTCAATCCTTGTTTCTATACTAAAAACGCCATTACTGCCGGTCGGTGGCCGTATGTCAAAATTAATGATGCGTAAGCTTGCAACCACCTAGTCTATACCTACGAAAGCTACGAAGTTTATTCATATTTATTGATTAGAACCTTAAACATATTTAAAAAAAAAGTAAGGTAAGAACCAGCTTCTTAGCTTTTTGCTCTCGATACATGCAGGTTACCTCATGATGTGTTTCTTTACAGAAAAGCACAATGGTGGTTCGGAAAGAAGAATCAATTGCTATAATTTCTTTCTATAAAGAGTAACTTATTTGATTCAAACCCGTGTTTCCTCTTAACAAGCTTCCACGCGTATCATCACTGGTTTTCGATATTTTCAAATATAAGGGATTTAATATTTGTGAAATGCTAAACTTTTTTTGGACTTGTTCCGTTTACTGTACCCGTAAAATATTTTCATCATAGTATTTTTTAATATAAATAAACATTTATGTATATACATACCATAAAATGATAACAATAACTCATCTTCTACGTTGTACTTTATCTGACCCAAAGCAATTGTTCAATTTATACTGTTAGAGATCTACACATTTCTCTCACATTGTTACTTGATGTATGGCATAATTAATGAATATTCATGAGGCATATATTTAGTTATTTCATTTGGAATTTGTAATCAGGGAATTATTTCTATTTCTCTAGTCGTTCGAACAGCCTACCGATTTAATATATTTAGTATATGTTCATACTATTAGTTAACTATCATTAGTTATAAACAATCTATTCTAAAATGAAACACTATAGAAAATTTGTCAGATTGCTGATCGGTAAATGCTGAAAGGTACATCATTGCTGGAAGATCATAAATTTTTGTACGGCAACTTTTTTTTTTATATAATGTTATTAAATATTACGTTGTACCTTATAGCCGTACATTATAAATGGTATCAAATAAAATTATTAGAATCAAAAATAATTATTTACTCGTTTACTCACCTGTACCGTTCAGAAATGACAAGATAGCGCTCAAAGTTATTTTATGATATAGTAAAAGCATTATTCACGTTGTTTCATTTCACTGGTTAAATTTTTCCATGGGCTTGTAGTCTAAGTGAACCAATTTTAATTAATTATTCTATAGGAATTGATGAGTCTTGTTAACATATATATGTGATATTTTGTTACGAAAACAATACTTGAAGCGGATTAAATACGAAATGAAAGTTATAAGGACATATTGGATGAATTATTTCTCAAATCCAGGGTGTTAAAATTCACTTTATTAATGTTTTGAGTTACTATTTAATATATTTCTCACTTTTTCATACATATAGGCAATGTCTTACAGATTGTTTAAATCTCACTTTTACACTTTGGTTCCAAATGATTTATTACTAGATGTGCATTGTTATAAAACGCTGAATGATGTCAGAATTGTTTATTCAAGAAGTTGCATATGAGTTTTTTTTAATTAGTACTAATACTAAAGTGCTTATATCTTGAGTACACTGTCTACTGGACAAAGACTAGTGTGTGGGTAAGAAATAACTCTAACTCTTCAAACAAATAGAAACAAAGGAAAACTAACAATACTATAATCCGAACCAGACAAAGTTGAAGAAAATAAGAATAAGGAAAGCCATTGAAGAGTACATCCGCAAGGAGCAAAGTATCGAGAAAGGGGATAATGTAATGAAGTTGAGATGGTCGGGTGTTTGGTAGAGAGCGCGATGCGGCGGCGCGGCGCTACGACACAATGGCACGGTGGCGCGGCGACGGAACCGGATAGCGCCTATTGCCGGCAACTCGCTGCCGATAAGAACCGCCGCGACCGCGCCCGCTCCACGCCTGCCCCTGATTTATAGTCGACGTGTCTCCTTTTTAATGAGTCCGTAAGAAGATATCTCCTAAAACACTACAATAAATTTCTCAGCTGTGACTCGCCGAAATGCCTTTCGTATCGATATCTGCAAACAAACGCAGTCCCATCCCGTTAATCTGCGTGAATGAACGTATCACGTTTATAAGTTGTGCTTATCTCGGGTAATGGCCGTCTATCTAGTTGATCTGCCAGTTTTATTTATGGCCATGTTTTTCTTTACACGCTCCTTCCAATTTGTGGAGAGTGAAAGGGATTGTTATGAGGCTGCCATGTTTCATAGCAATAAACATGTGTATCCAAAATAACAACATTAGCAATTTGCTTTGCCAGTTGTTTCGCCTTACAGTTGTTTTCTTCAACCATTATTTGCAATGTCTACAGTAAATTCATTCGTTATTTCGATTTAGTTTTCAAAGATAACCGAACGATTTTAGAATTCTTCTAAGGTAAAGTAGCTGCCCATTAACGCCCCGTTGATGGACACAGGCCTCCTCAATCATACGAGAAAGGGTTTTTAGAGCATAGTCCCACCATGCTGCTCCACCGCGGATTGACTGGTATGGGACACAAGTACACCCTCTAATCCTTTACTCTCATTGTCCGATATAACGGCAATTCGACACGATCGGAGAGAGATCAGTCGCAGGATCGACGGCTTAACGTGCTCTTAGAAGCAACGGGGTGGAATACACCATCAACTTCCCAATTTCGAGCAAATATTGAAAAAACTCTTAATTGAAAACTCAATATCAATTTTTAAATTGGCCCGACCCGGAACTCGAACCCAGGACCTCATGTCTGTAGTCGAACGAAAGGAAAATGATAACTCTGGTATACATGCGAAACATATATTTCTGTTTTAGTGACAAATTTTGCTGTTCTAAAGAACGATTTTGAATTTGCGGATTGTCGATAAAAAGCCTAACTTTTTACACTTTACTGTTTTGACATTCGCAGGCACATTTGCAACCAGCCACAACTGAATACGCTTATTTATGTCTGAAACAATAATTTGAGTGGTAATATAGCCAAAAACATAGGGGTGACATTTTTTCATGTTTAAAACCTTTCTGTGTAATATCTTCTTAATGATTTTGAAGAAATCATTGCTGTTATTACAATTGACTTTGACGGCCATGTTGGCGCAATAAAGCCGACACTCTCTTTACTAGCAGAAGTCCTGGCTTCAATTCCCGACAGGACAAATTGGAAAATTACATTTTGAAATGTATCGCAGTTTGGACTAGTCATCAGGTGATCACCAAAGGCTTACGCTGACCTGTAAACAATAAAAAAATAATAACATACGTTGTAAAATATTTTTTAAGTGAATGCCATTGAAAAAAAAAACCCACGCAAGTAATAAAAACAACTTATTTGGNAAAACCCACCCAAGTAATAAAAACAACTTATTTGGCATTCCTCAATAATAGCCGCACAAAAAGCAACGAACACATAAAAATATCGGGCGATTGCGTGTCCCCTCGTTATGAATACAGTGGCTGTGCGCTTGTTCTATATAAGTAGTGTGTTCATCCTGCTAAATTTATTGCGCTTTTATATCAGCCAGCACAGAGGTCCCCTTTCGTCCGTATCAGACCGCGCGGAGCCCGGCTTAGTGAAGTCGCAATTACGTTTTACCGGCTTTGACTCTAACGGAGGACTTTTGCCGTCCATCGAATCGTAATGGAATTAGCGTTCCAACGTTCTTTTAATTTGTACTCGATCCTTGTTCTAAACGAATCTTCTGCGGGCCTTTCGTTTTTTTTTTTGATAGTCAAGAGTAAGATTGAACGAGACCCATTTTAATTAAAGCTAAAACTTTTGCTCCAAATTGTAAATATATTTTTAATTTGTTTCTTTTGCAGAATTTAATTGATATAAAATCAGTATCGAAGATAATGTGATGTGCAAATTATCATTTATTACTTGCATTAGTTAAAAATAATGAATTATAATACTATAACATTGTTGTTTTTAAGTTCGCATTACTGTTGAGTAAATTAAATAAGTGATAAAATAGATGTGAAATAGTTTATGTTAAATCGACTTTCCTTTTTAAATCACAAGACTTTGATTCCCCATTTATTATGGAAAGGCTCATACAACACTTATAAGGATAATATTTTGGAAGGTAGAAAAAGTCGTCGAGTGGCCACAGAGCTTCTCAAAATCGCAATTTATTCCCCACTGCTACTGCTACACTCGTAGCGCTAAGCTACGAAATCTTTCACTGGACTTTAAAATTTAGTGTTTAGTAGTGTACTTGTGTAGTTTAACTTTAATAATGTATTTATGGTGTATCTTCATACTCTATTCTTTAATAGAATTGTATTAAAACGAATAAAAATTTCCACGTAGAAAATTAAAACGACTGAGTTCCAATCTCTAGCGAAAATGTTTTTTTTATTCAGAGAATCTGTTCTTAATTTTTTATATTATTAAATATCTAAATGGAATATATAAAAGTCAACGTTTTAAAATACAAACTAGTTGGCTATTTTTGCAAAGACGTCAACAGTTCTCCTTAATAAATTATATGAAAAAGAGCTAGCTTGTCTTATAAGAAAAGATATAAATTCTGTCGTAATCCTCCATTATTTATATTGTAAAGTAATAAATTGCTTTGAGAAATATCTGAAGGGACGGTCACAAGACAGTCGTGAAGCATAGTTTCAGATAAGTTAGAGTTCAAGATAAGTTTCATTCACACACCCTGAATGCGTGGCCTTCAGGCACAGTTCGATTTCGTCAGATGTGGAACGAACTCCCAGCCACGGTGTTTCCGCAAGGCTATAACTTAGAGACGTTTAAGAGGCAATTAAACTCCTTTTTATTAGGTCGGCAACACATCAGTGGTCCCTATGGTGCGGCAGGTGTCCATGGGCGGCGGTAATCACTCAACATCAGGTGACCCGCGAGCTCGTTTGCTTACCAAGGCTATAAAAAAAACAGATATTTTTATTTATGGAACCGTTATTACTTGCCAAACCGTATGGAACTAACTGCACAAATTTTGCTCCAAAATTACAATAAAATAATATTTCAGATACCAACAAACAAATTCGCGAATCTCTAAACAAAATTTATGGAAAAAAGCGACATTGAACATCGAGCACAGTGCCTCATGTAACATGTATGCGCTTAATCAAAGCTCCCGTACTTCAATTCATTATTTGAAATATGATGCGCTCACAGAGCCTTTTTTTCTTCTGATTAACTACAAGATACACAAAAATAAAATATTCGAAGGAAAGAAAGATGAAAATCATTTTTTGTGGCACAGTGATTCGGCACGGAACCTATTCAATTTCTACTATTAGTTTACAGTTCGCTATATAGGTTACTCAAAAATACGATTGTTACTAAAATACTATTTTATTTAAGTCAAATAAAAAAATCATAATTCAAGTTTTATAGCATTTTTGAATCGTCAAAATTTTACATACATTATTTCCAATGCAAAACTGATAATGATAATTCTCATTCAATCAAATTCAAATACATTTTTTCTAATTTGTAGTAGATGACACTTAATGTAAATACAGTTTTTTTATTATACTCGTATATAAATTCATTAAGTACATTTATTTTTGAACAGATGTGTACAGCTCCGTCTGTTGCAAGCTCTTGTATAAAATATAGAGGTTTCCTTCTTTTTAACGAGTTGAAGAAGTTTATGATAGAAGGCGTAAGAGCTGACTTTATTTTTTATTATATATTACTTGTAACGGCCCTATTCGTCTCATGGTTAACATGTTCGACTACAGACATGAGGTCCTGGGTTCGAATCTGGGGTCGAACCAAATAAAAAATGGATATTGAGCTTTTTATTAAGATTTTCTCAATATTTTCCCTAAGTTGGGAAGTTAGCGGGGTACTCCAACCCCGTACCTCGAAGAGCACATTAAGCCATCGGTCCTGCGCCTGATCTCTCTCCGGTCGTATCGGATTCCCGTCACATCGGACTATGAGAGTGAAGGAATAGAGAGTGCACTATGCCTGCCAATCCGCAGTGGAGCAGCGTGGTCGGTCTATGCTCTAAAAGCCCTCTCTCAGTTGAGTGAGGAGGCCTGTGCCCGGCAGTGGAACGTTAATAGGCTGACTGCTACTTACTACTTTTATTACTTGTTTTTGAGAAATTATTATGAGTCTGCCAGTGAACGGATTTATATTTAGATTATATACAATTTAAATATGCAACGTTAATATATACAATAAATCTTAATTCTATACCTTCATGCATTTAATCATAAAATATGGCATTGTTAGAATAGAAAATATGGCCCAAGTCCGCATCTGCATAAGAGATTTGTCCTCTACGTAGCTACGATGACGTAAATAATTTACGATCGTTCTGTCGATGCATGAATATTCGACGACGCGACGGTTAGCTCGGAAAATATTTTTCATCCACAGAGGAACGCCAGAGTCTCACGGATAGATATATTACTCTGAGAAGTTGAACGCCTATATATTGTTGCCTTGCTTCAATTTTAATATCGACTTATACACGGACATTGAAAGGCAAGCGAAAACATTATCCCAAGAATAGGCCTAAATTTGTTCCGTAGACTTTTTTGTAACGTGATTTACACGCACGCCCTAAATGATGAGATCCGGTCGAACCCGGGCCGTCATAACGTTTGTAATACCATTTTACGACCGGCTTAGGACGTAACTTATACATATTTTGAATAATTTTGCACCCTGCTTTTATAAAATTTACGTAGCTAGTGAAATAAGATTCTTAGAACATAAAATTCTATTTTTGCAATGAAATATAATAGGTAAGTAGCCCATAGGCCCATTAACGTCCCACTGCTGCGCACAGGCCTCCTCACTCATATGAGAGAGGGTTTTTAGAGCATAGAAGCACCACGCTGCTCCACTTGGCAGGCATACTACACAAGTGCACTCTCTATTCCTTCACTCTCATTGTCCGATGTGATGGGAAACAGACACCGGAGAGAGATCAGGCGCAGGACCGACGGCTTAACGTGCTCTCCGAGGCACGGGTCTGGATCACACCGCCAACTTCCCAACTTCGGGCAAATATTGAAAAAATCTTAATAGAAAACTCAATATCGATTTCGAACTGGCCCAACCCGGGACTCGAACCCAGGACCTCATGTTTGTTGTCGAACATGCTAACCACTAGACCACTAGACAAAAAAAAGGCAGATTCACCAATGAAGTAAGATATCGATTTTCTATAAAATTACCATAATTACCAATAAGACTAAAATGCCTTTCCGGGTATGTATCTCACCTTCGTAATCGATTCACTCATAATAAATTAAGTAATAAGGAATTGTTTTATATTTATTGTCAAATTTATACATGAATTATTCCCTTACTGTTAATTTATCTTGTACTTAATTAACTTCTTCAGATAAGTCTAGGAATTGCGGACTAAAGTATGTTTAAAATCAATTATTATGTTTTATTTTTTGTCTATTATTTATAATAACTGATAAGTGATGACGTAACGTGCAATAAATATTTCAGTCTTTATCGACAAAAGTATTTCAGACATGGTAGTCTGTCTGGAAGATCTTCTCTTACGTAGTGTCAGTCGCCAATAGACATCTGTAGGACTAGAGGACCTACTAATGAGTTGCCGGTTAAAAGTGTTAAAATGTTTTTCCAATAACTTTTTGCTCCAATCACCTTGAATTCTGGACTCAGTCGCTTAACAAAACGTAGAAAACTAACATTGCTACAAAGTATAAGTGAAATTATTAATACGCCACATAATCTTACTTGATTGCCTTAAATCCCACTCGATAAAACCATTCTAGAGTATATAATTTTGCCTTATTTCTTTAATAGTTAATGTTAATTGTTACAAAGCGACAAATAATTTTTTATTGAATAGCTAAAACGAAGTGGTTTACATGAATGAAATATTTAAGATTATTTCATCACATACATTCATCATTACGGAGCTATGCTAATGCATGGATTGCGTGCTTGTGTTCACTATAACATTGGCAATATTTGTGGAAATTGCTTTACTGTGTTTACGTAACTTGTGAAAACGGTCCGCACCCGGCAGCACATGTGGTCCTCATATATAGTACGTTGTAACAATCTAGGACAATTTGATTAAAGTCATAAAACTCATAACAGCTACTTTGTCGGATTCAACGCGCGATGCTCCGTGATAGAAAAGTGGAAGCTATGTTACCCTTAATCCGCCGTCCCCGCTTACCCCGTCGCCGTCAGCCTCACCTTTTAATAACACAGTCGAGTGCTTCCGCAGCCAAGATTAAGATCACTGCAAATATTACACTTGCACGATATTTACATTATCATACTTCAAATTTCCAGGAGATATATATAAAAACACATAGAGATTGCAAAAATATTTGCTAATTACTATTCAGCTCTCTCAAACAAATGTTATTCTAGAATTGGGAGTACACTTTATGATTTGATATTGATGTTTTATAACCGTGTATTTCTCGATTCCATGACAATACGGGGAATTGCGTTTTGAATACATCGAGATGAAATCGTGTGATCTTAACCAATATTCACATTATTGGCTCGCTAATGAAACCCATATGAGACACGATGGTTAAATGGTCTATAAATATATAGATATGTCAGAATTATCATATAATCAAACACTTTATTAATTAACTCAGATTATAATGTCCAATCACTTAATGTTACCGATATCAAAATACACAAACACATTAACAGTAATAATTAGGAACGCGCTACAGTTTCAATAGTGGACCGCTCTGGCGGACCGTTATTCAAAAACTGTCGAGAACGCCGTCGGCCTGTGACTCATTGACTTTGCCCAGCGTCGATAGATGGCGCTGGGTTTCCGGAAACTATTTAATTCCGACTTATATATAAACGTGAAAAAACGATCTCGGCACGGGTCCATAGTTAAAGATTTCGAAATAATTTATACCAACCCAAACCTAAAAGGCTGCCGTGGAAAATTATAAGTTGAAAAACTGGTTTAAGGTATATCCCCAATCGACCATTTTTCTAGAAGTTAATCCTACAATTTTGTTCTCTGTTGTTGTATCTTCTAAATCCCTGAGACACATTAGGTTAGCTTCTGATATTTTTGTTAACTCTGTACAGTAGATCTTATTACTTGTTATGAAGTATTGAATCCTAAAGCTTACGGTGCGAGCGCGTCAAACTTCGCTAACCGTCCTTAAGAAAGTTAGTAAAGTTCCCTCCCGTCGGAGATGTGCTGTGTCGTGCCGCCCTGCTACTTTCCCAACCTCATGTAAACTCTAATCCCGCAGATGAGGCTAGGCTTTACCGACTTATATATTTCTTGTCAGAAGTCGTAGCATAAAACTTGCTTATATTATAGACTACATTATACTTACATTATAATTTCGCGGTGTCTTTGCAGTATTTATATCATGCTAATTAAATTAATTAAAAATTGAACGCCTTAAGTTTAAAAGTCCAAAGTTATGAATAGCAGAAGTGTTCGCCTTCTCGCACTCCACTGCGCTTGAATGGCTCTCGCGTCGCATTATCAGCCGTCACTTTGCACGACAGGTGTCGCCTTCAGCCAACTCGAGGGTAAATTACTAGCTTCGAAGTCGCTGAATCAACCCGACTTCCTAATCGATTCTTGAACCACTCACTTAATAGGACGACTCATCATCTGTATCAATGCCATTTGCGAATGGCATCTCATTCAGACATATTGTTAAAGACAGACTTCTATTCTAATGCCTAACAAGAATTAAAGTAAAGAATGTGTCACAAAATAAAATTTAATGATTTTCGTTGCTGTTTACATTATTTAATAGAATTATTGATATAGCCACATGGTGTCTCAAAGGGCCAGACTGGCTGTGCATGCAAGAGTGTTGGTGCCAACACTTATGTATGGTAGTGAAAGTTGGGTATGGCAGAAGAATCACAAAAGTAAAGTGATTGCGGTAGAGATGAGAGCGTTGAGAATCATGTGTGAATTAAAACTGAGTGACAGAGTAAGAAATGGTGTGATAAGAGAACGTTGTGGTATAAAAGAAGATGTAGTGACTAAAATTGAGAAAGGTATGCTTAGTTGGTTCGTGCATGTAGAGAAAATGAATGAAAGGAGACTGACAAAAAGAATTTTTGAGTCAAGAGTGAATGCGAAA
Source organism: Elymnias hypermnestra (assembly GCA_015832385.1). Lineage (NCBI taxonomy): Eukaryota > Metazoa > Arthropoda > Insecta > Lepidoptera > Nymphalidae > Elymnias > Elymnias hypermnestra. Next base: position 1,675,317 of record JACTOM010000070.1, read on the forward strand.
GTTGGGAGGGGAAGACCAAGGCAAACGTTCCTGGATCAAATCCAGGACATTATAAATAAGAGCCAGGTCAAGAGTACTCTAAACCGACGAACTTGTATGAAAGGTTTAATGAAAATGAAAGAAGCGAAGGAGATATGCAAGGATCGTGGCAATTGGAAGGACGTTGTCTCTGCCTACCCCTATGGGAATGAGGCGTGATGCTATGTATGTATATCTTATAATAAGCAAATATAAAAAAGTAGCCTGGCCCTTCTAGATTCCGTCTGTCTATATATCAAATTTCATCAAAACAATTACATCGGTTTCGGCGTGAAAACGTTTACAGTCAGACAAGTTAATTCAATATTTAAAATTTTAGTATAGATTAAAATCTTAGTCTTATGTTTGAACAGGTGTTTTGTTTATATACTATAGAGAACAGTAACATCTTGCATGCTAAGCGCGAAGTTCGAGCTCGTTTTCGTATTTAAATAGGGAAATGGGAAACAGACGCAGTGATTCGACGAGGCACTGGTGCCGTGGTATTGTTTTAATTAAAGTAATTGGAGTAGATACGTCGAGGGCCGCCGCTCTGTTAGCATGATCTGTACCTTGAGGATTTACACCAATTTAAGACCGCATTCAGCGAGGTATGAATTAATAGTATGGAAAATACTCAATCGAAAAATGCAAATTCCATATCAACTCAGCATTATTTATTTTTAACTAGGTTTAACCCACGTATTTCTTGTACTCGTGAAAATGTAGGGGAAACCCGTTGTTAGTCAGTTAAAGGAGCATATATGCCGAATTTTAAGTCTATTAGAACTAAAGTTTCGGAGATCTCGCAGTGAGTGATCCTTCTTCGCCTATTTACCGAAATATACATGCATGCCGAAATTCAAGTGAATCGCGCAAAGAGTTTCGAAGGTCTTTATGTTTTTTGAGAACTGTTCCCATTTAATAATCAATGACCATTCGCATCGAATTAGTCATTCTTGAGATATAAACGGTTTAGGCTGTCATATTATTAAAATACATTTTTCAAAACTTTGTGTATCACTAAATACGAACGATCGTTTATTGACACGTTGTGCTGTTACACTTATGTATATATAAATAAGGAACAATATATTTTATTAAATAAAGTATTTTCACTTTTGTTCAACAGCAAAATCAATATAATACGCAACATTCGATATCTGGCTTTCACGTTACGTTACATTGCGACGTGACTGCATTTTTCTTCCGTCGCGACAAATGCGACGACGAAATATGAGAAAAGAAACCAAAGTTAACAAAAAAAAACTACTGAAGATAAACGGAAACAGACTCGCTCATAGAGAAAAGTAGACGCTTTTCTTATAGAAAACTTTGTGAACAGGCACTTTGGCACTTTTTAGTTATTCTTCGTATTTACGTGCCATTCGCGTAACAAAATAAAGTTAAAATTGCGCACAATTTTTTTTTTAATAGATAAAAATATTTTAAATCTTTATAATACATATTCCCGCAGTGTCACCCGCAAAGTAACCGGTTCCGTGAGAATATGGAGAAATCCAAACTTAATGACCGTATGTACTAGGAAAGAAGTCACTTTGCAAAATTTTAAGTTCATCGCGAATAGTTTTGAAGATGTTGTGACGAGTAAATTTCGTGGTCAATCACCATTAAAAATCGTTTACTCTTGTATAAAGCCCAAATTCGGCCACACTTAGAATACTGCTGCCACCTTTGGGCTGGTGCACACCAGTATCAACTCCTTCCATTTGAGCGGATTCAAAGTCGGGCAATTCAAATTGTGGGCAACCCCCAACTGACCAACAAACTGGAGACTCTAGACAACAGATGAACCATTAGTTCCCTCTATGTCTTCTATAGAGTCTATTATGGGGAGTGTTCAGAGGAACTGTTTAAGTTAGTACCGCCGTCACAATTCTACGACCGACCATCTCGTCGTAGAAATAAATTCCACCCACACCCTCTGGACGAATGGCACTCGTCAAGGAGCCGGTTTGGACGGCTATTTCGGAGATTAACGCATGAAGAACAAAAAGAATGTCTTTTCCATAGGGAAATGTTGGATACAATGCCATTGTCTTAAAGGTAATCTAAACTAGCAGGCGTCATTTAGACAAACTTTATTGATTAATGATTAATTCCAATTCTTAAATGGTTATCCAAATTGTATACAAAGCTTACAAACAGATTGAGATTTTTAAAGCGTACTAGAATCCCTTAACTATAATTTATCATTGATTCAATTTAATTAGCCGAAAAGGGAATTAGGTAGCTTTTGCGATAATTATATGAATAAGACGTCGTTTAGTAATTATGGTCATTCCAGCGTTCTTCCAGATACGAAAGCATGTCTTTTCATGCCGTATATTTTATTTTTTGAGATTAAGTATTAGTTTTTGAACTAGTTTGTTAATTAGGTACCATTTTTTATATATATAAGACATAAAAAGAAATGTATAATATAAAACAATCAATTCCTATGTCATGTAGCACAAACTTTTTAAGTTATTATATAGAAAGAAAACTTTAACCGCTTACATGGATTTTCAATAGATGACGCACTACAATTTATTGCATTTACGACTGTTAATTAAATTCTAAAAGTGTGTGTGTACAAACGCAAATTAACTTTTATTGGATATATATAGTTTATAATGTGTTTTCTATAATTTGAGTCTGAGTCTAGTTGTTATAATTTTGATAAGAATATCACGTTGATATTTTCAATGTCACAATATATCTAACAAGTAATATAATAAAATAATTAAGGTATTATACAATTATAAAATATTAAATAAAAACTATAGCTCACTTCACGGTGTCGGTTTTTTGTGGCGGTGTGCGCGCGCATCTTTAAAATTTAGTTATCATTTGTCCTTAACGCGCCAAAAGAAAGATAACTCCAATAACGATTTCATTTTTGTTAAATGTATTTATATCATTTGTCACTACAACTTAATAAACTTAACTTTTTTCTTTAACACTGTAATGCACATCTACCAACGACTTTTCTAACACTAAAAAGGTTGGCTGGTAGATAAAGCTTTGTAGCTTTTAGCCCGCCGTTTGCACTCTGTGCAATAAAGTTTATAAATAAATAAATAAAATGTATATGAACTTCAGTGAAGAAAAAGTATTTTTTGACAATAAAATTTGATGTATAGGCTATCTGTGACCTAAGAATAGGAATTGAAAAACGAAAGCAAGGACACAAACATGTGCTACGCTTACTAAGCTCATCATATTTTGAAGAGAAGTTGTGGAAACGTGAAGTGGCAAAACAAAATTTAATATTCGTAAAAGGGTTTACTCCGGGACCGGGCAGCGCGGCAGTTGACGCGTGCCTTTACTAGGAGTTTTTTTTGGCCGCATTCCAAAATCAATATCTTCGAATATACAGGCCGTCGCGCATTTTGCTTTAATCTTACAAACGACTATAGCAGTGGGAACTGTACAGATAACTATCGAGATAGGTATTTACTATAAAATTGTACATAAATAGTAGTTCTTAAAACCAATGTGAACGCAGCTCCGTCCAATCTGCAGTTTGCAGTAAATTAAATGGTTATTGGATTTCTTATCTGTTTATCTTGGAATTCACTGGAGCTGTGTCAACTAAAACTAATTGCACTTAAAATGTTTATTAGTTTTGTTTCTGTCTATTGTTTCGACGTGTTTATCTTAAGAAGATTTCAGTTGGAATCTAGTAGTGTAACGTCTAACGTTAAACTTTAATACAATACAATCTACGACGTTTAACACATATTTTGCTGTATACTGTTATGTAAACAAATTATGTTGTGTTAGAAATAAAATATAATCATTTTGTGTTTATGGTATCATTTATATTTGTATTCATCAAAGTTATTACCAAATTTAAAGAGTTATATTTCTGATCTTAAAGGCATTGTTTCTTTTCGTTAGTGTAGTTTTATTATAAAAGCGAGTAGACGCTACCAGTAAGTATTACCTCTAATTCTAAAACTTATTATCTTTAATCTCTATTTATAATTACGTTTTTGTAGATGTAACCAATTAGTACCCTTCTTTATTAGAGCATTATAATGTTTTATTTTTAAATTGGGGACATGCAATATTTTTGCATCTTTTATCTGTTACAGATAAAACTACCATAGCAAAAATATATTTAGGTTTTCTTTCTTTAATTGAGAATGAGTGGAATACTATAACTGCTTTTGTGATAAATGTCATTATCGCACCGTTGAAATATCACGTATTTCAACACGCAAACGTTCGAGGACATATGAATGAATAATGCATGAATATAAATCTTTTTTCGTAGACATCTTCTTCGAAGTGGTATTTGCAGTTGGAAATGTTCAGCGTAAATTACAAAGGAGATAATATGTTTGCGTTCCCTTAATGCTGTAAGCTCTCCACTAACTTAATTCAGTTTGTAATAAAATAATGAATCAATAGAACTTAAAGTGCATGAAAATGAAATAATCGTTAGGAATCAAATTAAGAAATGGTAATGACATGCCAGCAGGCGAGAGCAGGCGGGAGAGGCGCAGTCGGGTGCGAAGCGATGCACCGTGCTCGAGTGCTCGGTTCATTTAAAGGCACTTGTCTGTAATTGCAGAGCGACTAAGACTTAGCCCGCTCGAACGGCAGGCGCTATCAAACAAAAAGAACTTTTAATGGTATGCCTTTCTCAACCCTCTACGGGCATTCGCGAAACCGACGAGTCGCGGCGATTCGAAGGCGACCTCATTCGTTTAATTTTCCTTTGATATCGCTTTTATGCCATATTGTGGCTCCAGAGAAATCAAGTGAACATTCATTGGATTCTTTTTACTAATTTAACTACCCTACTTTTAAGTAACTGGCCCAATTTTTGACCTTTAGATAACCGTTGCAATTTTGTTGAAAACGCAATAAATACCACGGGTGGCGCCGCTTGACCCATTTCCTGTTACATGCCGAAACGCCTGCGATTTAATCGCGCAGTTCCCTCTCTGTCTTTCTACTGAGACCCACACGGCACGCTTCTTTGCCCTGTAATTATTAAATCCATTGCTGGCATGCCAAGAAAGGCTTCTAACCACATTTATAATGCTACCGACCAAGCATTTTCGTGTTGATCTCTTAAAATGTTTTTAAGCTTTCGTTATACGTAATTATCTTACGAATTTTAATAAAATTGTATTCAATTCCTACTATTTGTTCACATTCTCCCTATATATATAGTTAAAATTTTCTATCTAAACTAATATTAAAAAGAGGAAACATTTGTGTTTTTGTATGTAAGTATGTATGTTTGTAACGTTTTCACACAAAAACTACAGGACCGAGTTCAAAAATTTTTTCACTAATGAAAAGCTGCATTTTCACTGAGCAACAGTGATTGTATATTTACTTTCACAAAAAAAAATAGGGATCCCTAAGAAAAATGCGATAACATAACCAAGGTGTGAAACAATAAAATTTGTTAAAGCGTGCACTGCGTAAACTATTGATGATAGAACAAAAAATGTTCTAAAATATTATAGAACGTATTAATGTCTACAAAAAGTTGGCGATACCATTTGTCCAACTACCGTAGTTATACGACTATATCGTTACCACTGCCACGAGATCGGTGTCTACGTGGGTGAATCCACGAGTCTTTTGGCTAGTCATTAATAAAATAATGTTTTATTAACCTATTTTAGTTCATATACATATATTGTGTATCATATACGTATATTGAGTTCTTAAATGACGAGTGGCAAATTAAAATGCCAGATGTTTTTTGTAAATATTAAAACTACCTAACCATCAAACGAATTGGAAATAAAAACGCTGCACATCTTCGTGACGCTAATCACGCGGTTCATCCGTAAAAAAATTACACTCAAAAGAAGTTTCACTTTAAAAAGAAACTTTTGTGCGATAAAGCGTTTTGTATTATGCGTATTGCATACAATGCAAATAACATTGTACTGCCAGCTTAAATTCCGGGCAAACGAAACCCTCCCAAAGTATCACGTATCGGGATTCAAAGATCGTCTTTGGTTGCTGATGTTTTTCTCTGGAATTCAGTGCACGGTTTTTCTCATTTCGGATGAGTTGAGGTGGCGATGGCTCCGACGGGTGAGGCATGGTTGCAGCGCACCCGTACTAGAGCCGCGCCGGCATCTGATAGCAAAGCGGAAATTGCGAGACGCGTCGCGTGCGCCTCTCGTAGCGTGTTTGTGACATGCATTCCATTCGCCTTCCGAATTTATTTCGCTCCGTTTCTTGCTGCATCCACGGAATCATTCACACCGCTACAAACATCCTGAAATGGCTTTCACATTTCCAGTTCAAATAAACGCAGCCAAAAAGATATTGCAGTTGTATATTTCATTGTGACAATTTATTTTTGTTACTTCGTGTAGTTACAGTATTGAAATATCAATTTAATTTCATTTGGTTTCTGAACATTTTGTTAAATTTATTATCGAAGTTGCGCATTACACCCTAAAAAATATTTAAAAAATTTACGCTGTTTTTCATGGACTTTATATCAAGTGAAATTTTTCAAGTCCATGTGTGTTTTAAGTGACTGTTTATATCGATTTAAATATAGCGAATCTACATATAAGTAAGTAGCGGCCCATTAACGTCCCATTAATGGTCACGGGCCTCCTCACTCGTACGAGAGAGGGTTATTAGAGCATAGACCCACCGCGCTGCTCCAGTGCGGGTTGGCAGGCATAGTACACAAGTACACTCTCTATTCTTTTACTCTCAGAGTCCAATGTGATGGGAATCCGACACGACCGGAAAGAGATCATGCGCAAGAACAACCGCTTAACGTGCTCTCCGAGGCAAGGAGGTGGATTACACCGCCAACTTCACAACTTCGGGCAAATGTTGAAAAAATCTTAATAGAAATCTCAATATCCATTTTTTATTTGGCTCGACCCCAGATTCGAACCCAGGACCTCATGTCTGTAGCCGGACATGCTAACCACTAGCCTAATGAGCTGTTGAATTATATGTTATATAGAACGAAACTCAATAGAAATTTACCTTATATTTATACAAAAAATGTCTTTGACATAGACTAGTTTTAAATGGACTACTATCAAATAGCTAATGTCATACGAAAAAATTATGTAGGCATTACAAAATTGTAATTTTATTAGGCAACCATAAAAGTAAGATCACATTTAACCACAGCGTAGCGTGACTGGATTTAATGTTACTTAGACGTTAATGATGCAAATATATCTACAATCCTTATGTAATATATATAAGTTTGAAGAGGTCCTCTTTATTATGCTATGGCCACGTTTCTGTGTCAAATTGTATGCCTTTAGCATGTATATTTGGTTCATATATATACTCACATACAGCGAAACTAGCACACCCACGTATTTTTGTAGATCTTTCATGAATATATTAGCAATAAATGTGACTAAAGAAATCTATTCCCTGTTGTGAAAAGGGGCCGCCTGCATGAAACTGTAACGCGATTCTCAATTGCTCCTCAAATAGGTTGAATAATATACAATATTTAATCACTATTTATTAAATCGGTGCTCTTTAGTTGAATAATCATGCAAACCAATATCTTTAAAATCTTAGTTAAGGACTATAATCTATATTTTCTTGTGTTAAAATCTCTTATATAAATTGGAAAAAATGACGTTGTGGCGCCATAAAATATTGTTACCTAATGTTTGATTTATACGTGTTTAAAATTATCTTTTTTATTGTGTCTATTATGTCACTCGACTAGTAAATTTAAATAAATATATAGAGAGTGTTATCTCATAGTCAGAATTTAAAAAGAAACTAAAGACGTAGTACTATATCGGAAAAAGTATGAGTAAAAGAGGCCGCTTAAAATGTCAAATTTTTCATAGCACAGTAGTATATAGGGCCTCTATAGCTTTAATAGAGGCAATAGTGAATGAGATTACTATATAATTCTGAAAAATGGAAAACATTGTTTAAAATCTAAATTAATGCGAAAACAAAAAGTAACACAAAAGCATTGAAGTTTCCATTTTAAAACTGCAAAATTGTCTTAATTTATTGTCATTTTGTATTACATATGTTATCAAATGATGAATTGAAAATATATTGTTAAGTATGTCTATAGAAAAGTAATATATCTTTTTATTTGAAATTTTGTGTGCTCTGATCCCATTCCTGTAAAGATCCTTCTTTTTTCAACCTTTATCCAATTTTGTTTTGTAGTTTTAGGTTCCAATTACGAGCGTATAGAAATATTTGATTACTTAATACGATATTGCATGTGTAAACAACACCGGTGTCACGCAATCCAAATTCCAACGAATAGAAAAATCATCGGATCGAAATAATCAAATGACGAAACGTATATTTCAAAATTATGACGGAACGTAACACCCTTGTTATTTTTTTGTGACGCAATTGTACAAGTAATACACATTTATTTTTGCTTTCCATAACAGTAATAATAGTATTGCTAATTGGAGTGTGGATTATATTTGGATTCGTGTAAAATTTATTAAAAATTTCCGTAAACACACATTGGTATAGCTAAATCTGACTAAGCTCGATAGTGACTAAATCTGATATCGATTATCGATAGGTTTCAATTCCCGAATTTAACTACAAGAAATTAATTTTCCATCTACGTGGGAATTTACTTTAATAAATAAACAACTTATTTAGCTGCAACAAAAAGCTACCAAATTCTTTTTTAATTCATATATTACTTTTCAAATGAAACTTCTTTAGGCTCATGAGGGTATTTTTTTACGCGTGAAACGCGTTTGAAGCTTATTATAATAACAAATAACAAGTCGCATTTTAATTTGTCACTCATCATTTAATAATTTGATATACTATTTTTGATAAAATATATTAAAATATTTCATAAATTCTCTTTTTTAAATTTTAAATTCAAAAACAAAATTTATTAATAATTGCTAATATTGACACGTGGCATTTTTATTTACAATTCGTCAATTGACATGTCAATCAATTATTTGTATTAATTTCGTCACTTTTAATATTTTAATGACAATTAAATTCCCTCTCTCTAAGTCTCGGAAATGGTAAATTTTAGATTTGTATAAATATAAACAAGACTTAATAATTAGTTTGCCAAAAAAGTTTCACGTCTGACATTTTTAAATTCACGTCTGTTATCACGTACTTTTAATTTATCCACTCAAGTACAAATATAAGTTTTTTAACTTGCAATGGATGACACTTTTTATATTTTTAATGTTGCTTTAGTAGTCAGCGAATAACTTTGTTACTTCGCATTTATTAATAGTTAATTTATACAAATTTTACTATGTATATGGTGTTCGACACTTAATAGTATTTATATTGTTATAGGTACTAAGTATAGAAATGTTATCGGCAATCATTCGGCATTGTCAACGAGAGTTGCCGATTGCCGAATTAATCATGTGATAAAGGTTTCTCAGTATGGCGATTACAAGTAATACACATATTCGCTTTGGAGCGCGGTGTATCTTGTACACTACAAGCCCATGGAAAAAATTAAGCAGTGAAATGAACCAACCTGAATAACGGTTAGAAGGCTTTTATTGTATCATAAAGTAACTTTGAGCGCTATGTCATCATTTATTAGTGGTACAGGTGATTACACGAGTAAATAATTATATTTTTATCCTAATATTTTTATTTGTTACCATTTATAATTTACAGCTAAAAGGTACAACAGTAATATTTAATAACATTATATTAAAAAGAAAGATGCCGTATATAAATTTATGATCTTACAGCAATTATCTACGTTTCAGGATATACCAAGTTATTACCACTGTGAGATCATAAATTTAGGTACGGCAACTTTTTTTATATAATGTTACTAAATATTATGTTGTATCTTATTGCCGTATGTTATAAATAGTAACGAATAAAAATATTAGGATAAAAATTTAATTATTATTCGTGTGCTCATCTATACCGCTCAGAAATGGGGACGTAGCGCTGAAAGATATTTTTTGTTACAGTAACAGCCTTCTAAGCGTTATTCACGTTGGTTCATTTCACTGGTTAATCATTTCCATGGGCTTGTAGTCTATTGGTGATAATTGTTATCGATATAATATGATGGATGTATAATAAAATGGAATTTTTATTGGTTATATCACGACCCATTTTGAATTAAGGTCAAAAATAGTGAGATTTTCGTATGATATAGTAGCCACCCTAATGTGGCATTATCCAGCTTACCGAAAGAGATTTAGTAATTCGAAGTGGGCGTTATATTTCACGTCGAACTGGCCATTAAAATTAAAGTAGAATGTACGCCTGCAAGACATTTGCATAGCGTTGCAAAAGGATCGATTAGTCAGTAGGTGCAGGGTACGCAGTGGCCGTCGCGTGCAGGCCAGCCATCGCAGGCCGGCGGCGGGCGGCTCGACGCGGCGCTGCCTTCCGGCGAAACGCGTGGAATGTTGCCGATAGATTAACTTCTGATCTCTTTTCCGATATTATAGCGGAGCGTTTATGTAAGGAATTCTAAGCACTTCAATCTGGTTTAAAGCCAAGTAAGGATTTTTTCTTCATAATATATTTTTATCTCCTACCGTTTTAAATTTTTTCCCAATCTTTTAGTAAATTAGACCCTTCAATATCTTTCGAAAATTCAACAATGTTTTTTACTAAAGTCCTTTATTTATTTTGTCTTACTGAACACTGCTATATTGATCAATTTGTTTTACATATTATATTGATACACTAAAATTGAGTAAAGATGGGACTACACGTATATATTTATCTTATATAAAAAAGGTATGTAGCGACCCATTAAAGTCCTACAGCTGGGCACAGGCCTCCTCACACATACGGGAGAGGATTGTTGGAGCATAGACCCACCACGCTGCTCTACTGCGGGTTGGCAGGCATAGTACACAAGTGCACTCTCTATTCCTTCACTCTCATAGTCCGATGTGACGGCGATCCGACACGGCCGGAGAGTGATCAGGCGCAGGACCGACGGCTTAACGTGCTCTCCGAGGCACGGGTTTGGATCACACCGCCATCTTCCCAACTTCGGGTAAATATTGAGAAAATCTTAACGGAAGTCGAACCTAGGATCTCATGTATTTAGCCAAACCTGTTAACCACTAGATCAATATGGTAGTTATATTATATAATCTAGGTATACGGTGACTTCGCCGGGGATAGCTAGTTTTACTTCTTTAGATTGTAAAAGAAAAACAATAACATATTTTATGTCTTACTTACTATGTACATATGTGTATTACACAAGGTTATAATGTAAATCTTAATATCGCATTTGTAACAATAATTATATAATAACACTGCTTGTGCATTCTGTAGCGTAATAAATTTAACGTTTTTACAGTAAAGGAAAATTATAAAAAAAAAACAATTCTATTTCGGTACATGAAAAATATTTTTAACTAGTTTTACTTTGTTTCAGGTATGTTGCTGCTCTTTAGCCACCACCATTACTTAACTAAAGGTTTGTTAAAATTTGTACCGAAAATAAATATTTTCTTTTCTTTAACATATTTAATTCAACTTTCATCATAAAAGTTGGGTTAGTTTAAATGCTTTTAAAAGCAAATATTTTTTAAACATATATTCGTGATTTTTCCGTTTTTACTTAAAAATATTATAAAGATTTAGAGTATTTCTATAAATTTTAACAACGCTTGGAATAGAGGTCCTTACATTATACTGTACTGTCTCATTGGTCTAGTGGTTAGCATGTACGACTACAGACATGAGGTCCTGAGTTCGAGTCCCGGGTCGGGCCAATTCCAAATCAATATTGAGTTTTCTATTAAGATTTTCTCAATATTTGCCCGAAGTTGGGAAGTTGGCGGTGTAATCCACCCCCGTGCCTCGGAGAGCACGTTAAGCCGTCGGTCCTGCGCCTGATCTCTCTCCGGTCATGTCGCATTGCCGTCACGTCGGACTATGGGAGTGAAGGAATAGAGAGTACACTTGTGTGCTATGCTGGCAATCCGCAGTGGAGCAGCGTGGTGGGTCTGTGCTCTAAAAACCCTCTCTCATATGAGTGAGGAGGCCTGTGCCCAGCAGTGGGACGTTAATGGGCTACTTCTTACCTTTACATTACGCTGTAACGTAATCAAAGTACAGTAGTTTTTAATTTCATTAGAGAAAAAAATCCACATTCAAATATTCTTTAAGACTATAAGATCATTGTTTTATAACATTTTTTTTATCTCATTCATTTATACGAGCATAGACAATAATGGTAAGCGACTAAAAACTCCTTGGTGATTTATCCAGATACCATTGACAAAATTTATGAATTGGTACTTTTAACGATTGGAACTCCACTGTTTTGTAGGATTTTCATCGACATCATCTTTCAATATTAGCCGTTCGAGAGGAATTTCTAAGACTTCTTGCGACTTAAAAGAAGGCTCATTACTTTAAATTTCAAGTTTCCAACTTAAAATAAAAAATTGTGTGTTAATACGTTAAGTATTTATATATATATATACATATATATATATATATATATATACTGTGAGTGATGTTAAACTTCATCAAAGTTCTACATATAATATACACTCTACACTCACTCTGAGGCGGGACGAGGGCGTCGCGGCTTGTTTGCGTACAAGTGAATTCCATTAGATTCTGCCTGTGTACCGCAGACTAACTCCGCGCTTCATTCATATCCCATTAGCTGATCGATTCACAAGTGCTATAACCGTCTTTATACTTTTTAAAGACCGTTGTACATCTATAGCAAATTGGGCCCGTATATTGTTCTTATTGAGTTCCAAAAATTAAACTGTCTTTGTTCACGGGAGTCGCGTTACTCTACAATATTTTTATCTACACTATTATTCTAAAGATAAAACACTTTTTGTCTTCGTATGTGTTTGTAACGTTTTCACACAAAAACTACTGGACCGATTTCAAAATTCTTTCACCATTAGAAAGCTCCATTTTCACAGAGCGAAATGGTTTTTATTACTTAAAAAAATAGGGATCTCTAATAAAAATGCATTAATGCAACCCAAAGTGTGAAGAAATTGGTCACAAAAAATCTGTCATCTGCGTTGGGAAAACTATTGATGATAGAACAAAAACATGTTCTACAACATTGCAGAAGGTATTAATACCTACAAAAAAGTCGGCGATGCCATATGTAGTTATGCCACTGTTACTACTATTTTGCATTTTAAACGTGAATAAAAGTGCCAACAATCATCACACCATATCATTCCTACCTCTGTATTAATGCCTATTAAATGATATATATTATATTGGAAACCATTTCAATAACTGTACCATTTAAATTGTTAAAATCGAACATTCTATTCAAAAGATATAACGATTTAAAAAATGTCGATTTAAATAAAATTATAACTGGGCCAACGACTTATGAGTTAGTTCATATTCCAAGCATATGGGTATGGTGGGTATCACACCACCGATATGCCTATAATGTTTTAATTTATATTAAACTAAAAATTACTTGACGGAATTAAAAAAATCTTTGAGTACCTCCACGAAATCCAGAATTTTTCAATACTACAGGTATTGAAAAATTCTGGATTCCGGAATACTTTTAAATTTGCTAATGTCGCACATTCTACGTAAATGGTGTTACGTTTTTGAAAATGTATTAGTTACATATATATTCTTTGTAAAGTAAAACCTGGATATTGGTTAGATTATCAATGTAACCGTTTATCTACTAATCTGTAAGGAAGTAATTAAAAACTACTTATTACTATTATCATATGTTATGCCGATAAAGTATAAATATCAAAATTATTTTAATTACCGTGTTCAGTTTTACGTATTTACTTATTATTTTCTGAAAACATTCTTTGGAATATATGAATTAATCAAATCAAAGCCTGTTATCATAGCACTTTTCGGCAGAATCGAAATAGAAATTGTTGCAACACTGTGTTGGAAATTATAGAAAAGGATAGGTGTACTATAGAAATAAATCAGCAAATAAGAATGTTTTGATGATTATGATTTTAAGTGGGTCGGTAATCGCTGCAAATATTTCACTGCTTTGGAATAATAATTATATATTTCAAAAAGCTCAATTTACGGGAGAGCTGCTTGAAAATCAAACAAAATACCAATAACGTAATGACATTTTATGGTGCTACAGCTTTGTCTTCGCCGATTTGAATATAAGTTTTAGGCAAATATATAATACAAAAAAATAATCTAATAATAAAAAATATATAACTATTCTCGGGTTCTGCTTGAACCCTTGACTATAATTTTGAATATGTATATCATCGCACAATCTAGTGAATAATAGTATTTAAAACCTGTGGAACCATTAGTAATTTTATTTTGCCAGCCTCTTCCAACCTATCATTTAAACTTCCGGCCCCCTTTTACCACCAACACTTCTAAACAACTATGTAATATTGCCATCTAAAGCTCGTAACATTGTATGATCGTGGTACTTTCCCGATGCGGCTCAATGAGCTACTATTGCCTTAAGACATCTGAACTCTACACATACTGAGATCACACAGATTTAATACCTCATCTTGAAAACTCATTTAATGTCATGGGAATGCACTTCGCCGTTTAGAAGTGTGTTGAACTGCTCTCCGCGGCACTGAAACAATTATTAAATTCTCCCCCAGCTTTGAGCGCGAAGTGTGTTTCAGCAATCTCTGCACTAACTCGTGGACCTCACCACCTGAAATATTTAATTCAAACCAGCTATTGTACTGTAATGCACCGGAAATGAAGTCTCTTGACATTTCATTTAGTCCATGCGTGTATGTTGCATTTTGATTTAATATATTTCTATATTGTTACTTACAATTCTCGTGGAAATTATTTTAAAGATAAATCTTACGTGGTGAAATTACGGTCGTAATTTAACAACTCCTAAGAAATATAAATCCATACATTGGAAGTAAATAATAATAATTATAATAACTTTATTTATTTGGCCATAAAAAAGAAAGATACATAATTAGAATACCCTGGACCCCTAAACTAGGTAAGCCCGTGACTTAGGGGTCAATGTCTTCCCAATTTTATAATATATTATACGCCTAACCCACTTATATAATACAAAATGAAAACTAAACTTAAAATTAATCCATAATATAAGATATAAATACAATATACATGATTGTGTGTGTGTGCTTATATTTGTGTGTGTGTGTGTGTGTGTGTGTGTGTGTGTGTTTGTGTTTGCGTAATTAAATGAACATATTTTCTGTTGCATTGTAGTCCAGATCATGCAAATACATAAAATGTGTAATTTTAAACTATCGTAACAAATGCTTGGTTTACTTATCTTTCGCATTTTACCCATTGCATGTAAGCGAAATATTTCATTTTTGATAGATTCGCTCTATTTATTACAGATTTAGTCGACTTCTCGAAATTCAAAGCCTAGCACTGCATTAATATTATTATATTACAGATCCGATAAGCTATTTACTTAATAAAAAAATAACAATTACTTTTTAATGAATTCAGCCTTACTACAAATATTTTTTAATTAAAAACAAACGCTTTTTTTTATTCATTTAAGGAGTGATATATCTAGTACTTGCACCCTCCGCGCTGTTGAAAAAATATGGAAGCAGAATAAAATAATTGCAATCAAACCACGATTGTTTTTCCCCAAATTGTCACGAAATCTGTAACCAAAATTAAATAAAATACATTCAATTAACATAGGACAATCGAGTAATTATTCTAGCAAAAGTGCACTTTGTTGATTGACGCCGAACAGTTTTGATGCTATGCAGGCGTGGAAAACCTAATTACATTCGTTAGTCGGTTGGGTTATTCAACCGCCTGCCGTACAATTATAGCTCTTACTGTAGCGAGCTTTTACATTTAACGCTGATTTTCCTCCAACACTGCGCTGTTAGTTGCTTTTAATTAAATTTTACGATTGTATAATAATAATGAAATATGAACATGTAACTATCACGTATGCATTACATCGAGGCGTATTTAAATAATCGTAAATACAGCAGGAATTAAAAGCAAATAAGTTTACT
Organism: Elymnias hypermnestra; assembly: GCA_015832385.1. Lineage (NCBI taxonomy): Eukaryota > Metazoa > Arthropoda > Insecta > Lepidoptera > Nymphalidae > Elymnias > Elymnias hypermnestra. The sequence continues at coordinate 1,691,309 of JACTOM010000070.1, forward strand.
ACTCTAATTAGCAACTCTAAACCTCCTCAACATCGTCAGTCTAAATCAGTGTGCTATCAGGTTCAAGTGTTGACCACAAATACACTAGAAATTTTATGGAAAGAAATTGCCTTAAATGTCCGGGTATGTACAAAATAATAGGCGAATACTGTCAAGTACTACTTCATTGGTTAGCTTCACTAGTGGTTGGCATGATTGGCCACAGACATGAGGTCCTGGGCTCATGTCCCGGGTCGGGCTAATTCAAATATCGATATTGAATTTTGGGAAGTTGTAAATCCCAAAGTTGGGAAGTTGGCGGTGTGATCCACCGCCGTGCCTCGAAGAGCATGTTAAGCCGTCGGTCCTGCGCCTGATCTCTCTCCGGCCATGTCGAATTCACATCGGCCTATGAGAGTGAAGGAATAAAGAGTGCACTTGTGTGCTATGAAGCGTGTGTGTTTGGTCTCTAACTACCTTCTCTCCTATGAGTGAGGAGGCCTGTTTTCCCATGACAATATATACATATATTCTCTAATTTTTTATTATATTATCTTTTAAGTAATCTGTTTCAAATCAAATTTTGAACATATTCTTTATTTACAGATCAAAATTTATTAGTAAAATTGCAAGTATGTGATTTTGACACAAATTCTCTTTAACAAAAGTTGTTTAGTGAAACCTATTTAAATGAAGCATTAATACCCTTTTTATCTGTTTCGGAATGACTGAGTTTTCACGTTACAAAGCGACTGAATTTATTCCGATAAACCTTTCCAAACTTATATTTACCGTACTATATAGATCTATATCGACCCTGTTCAAAATTGTAATCTTTAAGAAAATACATTTTAGTAACACTTTCCACTGAAGCTCCAATACTAATTTGTAGTGGATGGCGCTTGATGTTAATACTGTTTTCATATACTAATTTGCAAAAAATTCACCCGCTCCATATATTGAAAGATCATTTCAAAGATATCATATGATTTCACGGATGCAGAGGTAGTAATTCAATATATACAGCGTATACTAGTATGTCTCCATTGTCCTGTTTCGTCTAACAACTAAATAATTTCGATTTGAAATACCTTAAATGAGTACCAATGTAGGCTTGACCAGTTCTCTGTTCAGCTGTGTTTCATTACATTTACTAAAAAGTTATTAAGCTAGATTATATGCTCAGAAAAATTTCGGGAATTTATTTCCATTTTAAATTTAACACAGCGCTAGCTGTTTACATTCTAAAGGATAATCTCATGTTACACTGGCTAGTACACTTTATGGAGTAGTCATGTCTTTTATGCTAATTTTTGTGCAAGCTGTCTGTACCGGTTATTACTGGAAATAACAAAGAAAAACCTTTATTACATCCAATCTTTTTTATATGAAAATCAATATTATAGGTAAATTATTTCATCTCTTTGCATTGGCTATAGACGTTTATATATAAGATTGTATATTGGTACGTATTGTACATTTGAATAATCTGTCGACATTATGCAATCTCATTTGTTGTTTATTTAATAAATTTAATTTGGATAAATTATATCTACACTTGCTGCAACTTATAATTCTATCTAAAATAAAGCTATACATTTTCTATTTACAGTAATCTACTTTGCAATATTGATAAAAAATAATACGGTTTTGTTCAATTATAGCTTGAGACTTTTATTGTAATAAACCCGTGTAAACAAAGATTTTATTATAAACTAGATGTTTTTGGCGATGTCGTCGGCGTACTTCCTAATCCTGTGATGGAATATGGGATGTAATTTTAAAGCAATCTTGAATGCGCCTGAAATTTTTCATAGAATCTGTCTAGCTCTGTCTAGGCGTTTGAGAAGAGATTAGCTAAATAACCATATACTGAAAAATGTATAAATTATGAATTTCTTCTTAGGGTTATATTATTATTTGGAACCTGGATTTTTTGAGACAGTCAACTATTGTTGAAGTATTAGTTTGTATACTATTGCGGAAGTAACAGTGTTGTTGCGATTATATTTTAAAAGAAGATTGTCAATTGAGTATTATGGAGGTATCTGTGTAATAAGATGGTGAACTAGTTTTCTTGTTGAGTGTGAGTAATTGAAGAGTCAGTCATTGACGAATATTGGAAAGAAAACACAGCTCCTGGAAATTGTTCATTGTTATAAATGCGACCGTCCCAGCAGTATTGGCTTACATTTCGATACGAGTTATTTTGTATATATTTCGATATCTTTCTGGACTAATTTCCTATAATTTTTTTTTCATGATTTTTTCCATTATTCCCGTAGGTGTGCTATTCGGAGCGGAGACGAATCTGGCATCATTAATGTCGGTTTAATGGTGTAACTAATATAGATAGATAACATTTCTTTATATTTCAGGGAAAGAACAACAGATTCCAAAATAAATATACACAATCAGGAAACGTCCAATAAACTAAATAATGGATAAATAAACCTACTCGCATTTTACAAGGTTATCAAATAGAAGTATTCAAATAGGCTGGATATTATTTGAATATTATCCTGCCAGGTATGCGCTTATCAAGGCTTAGAGCCGCGTCGGCGTCAAGTAGCAAACGGCGATGATTGGCCCGATTTCTTCGCCGCCGCCTTATTTCCATCTTATTACCAGCAGCGAGCGATATTAAAGCGGGCGCTGGGCCGCCGCCACCCGCGTCTCCGCCCTGTCTTCGAGTCCGTGAATTAGGTTAATGGCTTGCCAGGTGATTTCCGTCTGAGCCGTATTTTGAGTTAGGCACCTCAACACGCCAATGTCACCGAAACAACCCAAATGTTCGACTTATATATGACACGCGTAAAACGAAAGAGGCAATTTGCCCCATGAATGTCCACGCGAGCACACAATTATACACCCTCAATTTTGTAAGATTCTTGATAAGGCGAATAATTCAAATTTTATTAAAGTTACGATCTGTTGTAGAGTGTTGTAACGTTCCATTGCAATATTACGAGATTGGGGCTCCCGGGGGTCTTTGATTTATGGTACAAAGTGGCACCGCAGAGCGCCGACGCCGCGCGCCAGCGAGTGCCGTCGGCGTTTTTGCGACCCTTCTCCCCCAACTCTACTGTCATACTCTAAAAGCTAACAAAACTTAATCACACAAAACAGGCGAAATTTCTGTCTTATATTCCCTACCACGAAGATAACGTATATGTACATGTAACACATCAAAAATAGTAACGTAAATCAAAATAAAAACGTGGTTAACTACTCAAATTTGATGTTACTGGACGTATAAATAATTCTTATTAGTTATTACACTTATTTGTATTTATAAGAACCAAAATTTTTTTTCTTATATATATATACACGATTATAAATACTTTCAAATTCAAACACGAAAATACAACCTAAAACTTCTAGATAAACTGTTGCAATGAAAACCTATTTAAAGAACACTTTGTGAGATAATTGGGACAAACTAAATATTTAATCATAATTTAAGAACAAGTATACATATTTAAAAATATTTTTTAATGTTATTATATTAACATCTGTGATTGCTATTGAACTCAAAAAATGTGGAAGCACTTCTACGTCATTAAAAATTATTCTATATTTATGTAAACTTAATTAACTTACAAATAATAAATTTATACTTGAAGAAATCAAAAGATTGATGATGGAACAATAATTTTCTTACAATATCGGAGTACGCATCGTATTACGATTCTCTGTTCGCGTGCAAACTCCCGAAACCGTCAGTGCTATCAATCGATAATGTTAAAGCCACCGCCATTAACGACTTTATCCCTACCCCTCTGAAAGCTTGTTTTACCCAAGTAAGAATGTAATGGAAAATATATATATTTATATGTCATCACACAAAAACCCAACAAATACACGTATACTAGTATCAGTAACAAGTTTAAGTATTTATAAAACGTGCCTGTGTGACTTCAAAGGACGCTTGAAATTGTTTGCTTTGATCTTGTCTGCTCTTCGATACAATTCAGTTGGATACATATTTGTTTAACCCGTATAAGGCTCACAAATATTAAACGCTTATTTTTAAAATCCGCCGTAAAAGTAAAACGAGAATTTGGGGTTGTTCATAAAATGCAATAAAATGTATTTACAATTAAAAGTTAGCGACAGATTAATAGAGTTATAAACGCTAAAGAAATGGTGTAATTAATGTGAACTCACATTTTTTCAACTTAATATCAACGACACAGCAGATTTTCATACAAAATTTCGTGCCCTACTTGCAGCTAAAATGTCGTCAAGACAGATTTTCTTTCATCTTTAACCCATAACTTTTTTGGAGTATGGTTATATTAAAATATAATAAACAAGTATATAAATATAATATAACAAAAAGAATATTTAAAGTCTATTCCTACTTCATGTAGCACGAACTTTTTCTACTAATTTTATAAAAAGCAAACCTGTAAAGCTTTTACGTAAGCTGTACGAGTTCGAAAATACGATTATTAATTAATGACTTAATATTTGAATAAAGTGATTTAACATCAAGTGTCCTCCAGTATAAGTTAAATAAATTTATACTATTTGAGATTGACCGGATGAATAAAAAATATTTTATAACCGATTGAAAATTTAAACAAGATATAATCAGAGATAATAATTAATAAGTGAGTGTTAACTAGGATACGATTGTTACTTACTCGTAGGATACGATTGTTTGTAGTTTAGCCCTATTACGCTAACGTTACAGTTGCAGCATTTTTTTGTTGTTTTCCGATTTTTAATTTTATTGCTCCTGGGATATTTAGTTTTCCTCAAAGTGACACCGAAAACTACACTTACGTATTTGATACCACCGTTATTGACATACATTTTATTAAATAAAGAGAACTTAGTGCTAAATTCTCTGGATTCAATGGCGCGTCTTTAGCCTGATTCCGCGTATTTAACCACTGGGCTATCATGGCTTTTCTTTATAATGTTATTTAATAAATCAGATTACTGCTAATGTTCATTTGTAACGTGTAAATTCTCTATACTTACATTTCGCGCGGTATTAAATTAAACTAGTATCAACATCTGGTGAGATATAAATGGTTGTATCTATACCTACTTTTAAACTCGGCTTGAATAATGTCTTCGAATGTGGAATATTGTATTTGTTAATAAACTCAGACTTATACTGAAATCAAAAGTATTGAGAATGTGAATAATTATTATACAATATATAACATAAAATCAACCGAAAAAGTCTTCAAAATATATTATTAAAAAAAGTATTTGGATATCGTAAGATTAATTTAACAATTCGTGATTAAAAATTTAGACTGCTTCGTCATTTCGCGCGAAGTTTTAAACTCATTATATAGAGAAAGAAACGGACGTGAAAGAAACGTGTATTCTTTTTACTTGATCCTTTAATAGACCTTTCGTAAAATAAGGAAAATGAATAAATATTTGCATAAATTGTATTAACATCAAGTATCATCCATTAAAAGTTGGAAAAATTTATTTAAAGTGGTTTAATAATAAAGTATTTTATTATTTATTGAAATTTTGATCAAGGTATATTATACATTAGGGGATTGTGAGGTACTAGTAGTATTAATCTGATATTTTATAAGATTCTTTTTGTCTTATATCTGTTAGTAATTTCAAAAAATATATACCTCAGATATATTGAAATAGTTTTTAATTGAAATCCAAAAAATATTTTAAAAATCTTTTTTTCCAAATATTCTTGCAAGGGATACCTAGTAATGATTTTTATTTAAAGGAAAACAAACTAGAATTTCATACTAAAGAAATATATCCATATGTTATTTCAAAATGTCCAAACGCATTGATTAGAATAGAAGAAATAATAAGTTGTGAAATACTAAGTTGATATCTATTACTTATATTTTACCTTTAGTGTCTTTTAACCTTTAATTTTAGGGAGGCAAGGTACAGATTAAATTTATAGAAAAATATACAATGCACATATTACATTTAAGATTCATTTGAGAATTACTTCTACAGTTCTAATATTATATGTAATAAAGATATCTGCCGTTATATTATCTCTGTAGTAACTACGTTTAAATTAAATATTTATTTACCAAAGTCTATAATTCTATTACATATGCTTACTGATCTATTTTATTTGGGTTATACACTTGCAAATACACGTCCACAGTCCACGAACTAGTTTAACAATAATTCGAGTCACCCGTAATGTTGGAATCTGTCGTATGAGGAAAGCAAAGCAAATGTCAACTACAGCTGGTTGAAGGGGACCAAATGATAGAAAAATACAATTTGACCCGAAATCAACCAGCTAAAGCGAACAACGCTAATACTTTCTCGCGACGATTCGGTCCTCTTGATCATTCTTCTGGATTTCTTGTCCATGCCTCAAACTTTATAATACGCCACACTGTACCAGTAAAACTCAAACATACTTCAGTGTTGTATTCTTAACAATCTTATAGACATAGTCTAATACATTGGATTAGTTATATTTAGAATCTTGTAAAATTTAGCGTATGTATAGTGGGGCAGATGACTCCAAGAATAGAACAGCTTGAGGTGCGAGGAGAGAGGTGGGCATCGGCGATAGAACGCCGGCAGGCGGCCGACGGCCGGCGGCGCCACATATAGGGTTGGTCGCGCGCTCTGGAAGCACACACAGTGTAAACTTACCGGCGATGCGGGCCACGACGTGATACTCGTAGCACGCGCGTGCCGGCGCGCCGACATTAACGCGCCGCATGTAATTGTACACGCCGTCTTGCTATTTTAGTCTCGTCCGCTGCACTAATTCGGGCAGGGTTAACGCGACGGCCTCCCTGATCGCTGTCAGCCGATGCACACTTCCGTCGTTATATTTTGCGCGAACACTTAAAATCTTACGAAAAACGTTATCTTTTTATCTCAGATGACGCACATTCACATTCGTGGTGTCAGATTATTTTAAATTCCTACAGACTTAACCAGTCGGAGCCCTACCCGATGACCCCGACGTCATCGACCCGAACCGAACACCAGACGAGAAGTTCGTTGACATCTAGTAAATGACCTTGCATCTCTTCACGTTTGACCCAAATATAGCAGTAATATGAAAAAAATCATTTAAATTTTTAACAATTTCAAACTTAAAGATTTCAAAAATTATCTAAAGCTACGAAAAATTCTAAGAGGTGACCGACCTCAGGTGAGAAACGCGAGGACACCTTAGGTCGCTACTTTACGTCCGCGAATGCATTCTGACCGACAACGACGCGACATTGCGAACCTACTAACCCCGCGCCGCAAGGGGTTCCGCGCCCCGCGACCCTCCGAAACCGCCCGCCCTTCACCCCCCCCCCCCCTTCCGGTCCATCCGAAAGCTTGGAAAATACTTAACGTGTAACCCGCGCGGATACACCTACAACTAAGGAACGGACGAACTTTAGAGTCAACCGGAACCGATATAATTTTAAGAATAGCCTGCTCTAATGCAACGACGTAATAAAAAGTGATAGTTGAGGTTTTAAAGCGAGTTTGTGTCGAGCGCGCGGGGCGGGCGGTTGGCAGCACGAGCGGCTAGGGCGGGCGGGCCTCGCGTCTCGACTGAGAGGCGCACAGCATCGCGCCGCCGCGCCGCGCCCCTCGCCACCCCGCGCCGCGCTCACCGCCGCACTGTCTGCGGCGCTGCAGCCTCGCGCCTCGCCCGCCCGCCTCGCGCCGACCACCACACGCCGCACACCACACGCCACCACCCGCCTAGGGTTACCATTACGTTTTACCATAATACCTCATATTTTATTCCGAATTTGGCATTACAGAAAACAGAACAATCCTGAAAAGTAATAAAAAAATATTGTCACGGATTTTTCCCGTTGTAAAAATCCTTTTCTTGTTTTTATTTCTGAATATAATTTATGAAATTACCTAATCTACATTTGTCTGAATAGATCTACTGAATAAAAGAATACACGCTAACGCCAGCTAAGTCTAGCCCTCTACGCAAGAAAAACTTACCTCATAAAGTTCACCTTAAGTATTTCAAAAAGTACATTATTTAAAATAGAATAACTGTCAATATTTTGGATGTCTTGCAAAATAAATACTCCACATTTAATTTTCATTGTTATGATATGATATTGGATGACATTGATATAAAACAATAATACTAGTATAAAAATTAAGTTTTTTAAACAGCGAAAAATTAATAATTTCATTCAAATTTGATTCATTAAGAAAAATAAGTTTATTTTTCAAAATATTTAACATTATAGACGAAATTATATTTTTATTTTCCTCATTTTTTTATTCTGCAAATTTTATTAATTATTACTTTATTTATTTTTAGTAATTGAGATAACAAGACACAATTTGACTCTTATTTACAAAAATTATTAGAATTTTTTTTCCAAAAAAGTAACGGTGCTTTTCATAAATTGCAGTTATTATGAGTGATACGAAATTCTAACGTTGCATATGTCACATTAAATTGCCATAATAAGTTTTTGCAGTAAACATTATATTCTAAAGGTCAGACTGTTTGTAATAATTTTGCAATTAGGTCAAATAGGTGAGGTTTATAAATATTACTTTAATTTTTAATTTCCTATTCTTAGCTTCTAATCTTCCAAACTGTATAAAAGATAAATCTGCCTCTTACCATCTAATAGCTTGATTCCATCTTAGACTGTATCATTCCTTACCATTCCGGGCGATCACAGTCAAGAGCTACCCTGTTAGCAATAAAAAAAGACTTTGTATTCACTTTAATTTGTTTATATTGTTATTTATATGCAAAATTTCATGTAGTGCATAGTAAAAAGTATATCAATGGTTAACTGTGCGCTTCTTTGTAAATAAAAGATCAAAATTCTCCAGAAATGGGCCGTGGTGCCATAAACTGAATAAATGATTGTACCTTTTAGGATAAAGGCTCAACACGCCGCACTCGCGAAGCATTTTATGGACAATTCCATTTTAGCATTTATCATTTTGTTTCCATAGAAATTACCATTAGCAAGCATATTATTTACACGTACAATAATTATACCCGTTCAATTAAATACCGGATTTTAGTTACGCATGTTTGTTTTTATATATTTTTTTGGAAAAATAAACCAAATTTCAAATCTTTCATAACGTGGCCGATTAAACAAGGTCGAATGTTATATATTGGTCGAATAACGTCATGAAATAAACAAAAAATAGAAAATCAAAGCCTACACCACCTAGTACGAACTGTTAAACTTATTACGTGGAAAGAAACCTTTTAAGATTTTATGTGAGCTTTTAATAAATGGCGGTTTGAAATTTTTCGTAAAATGAATTTAATTAATAAATTAATAATTGAAAAACTATAATTAACATCAAGCGTCATCAATATATTTTATTTTTTTCTTCAATTTGAGTGAAACAAAATTGTATTTTGGTAACAATTGAAAATTTGAAGATTCTATATACGGTAATGGTTTAAATTAATAAATAGTAGGCATTAAAAAAAATTTGGTTTTTCGTGTTTTCGTCACTTTTTTTTTCAGAGTTTTATTCTCTAGGAAACAATTTCCATGTCATTGTAAATATTTACAGTGAAAGTGATACTAACCATTGTTTTAATCATATTTGCATGTTCCTAACGTCGTTAAATTATATTAATAGGTTTCAGTTTAAGTACTTTCTGACAAAATATAACAATTTGTTTATCTTTCTATCACCTAAAGTAGTTTCGACAAATAGTACTTACATGATACGCAAAATTTAACATTTGACTGTCGAGTTATGTCATGAAACATACTAGTAATTGGTGACTTAAATCAAATTAATTGAAATATTGTTCTGCGTGAGGCAGATATTGTATTATTTTTGAAGTGAAACTTCTTTAGGCGTATGAGGGTTAAATTTTTACATATGAAATGCGTGATTAGCTTCACAAAGAGTTTTTTTATGCTAATTCGTTTGAAGGTTAGGTAGTTTTAATATTTACATATAATATATTTGAGATTTCAATAAATTATTTGTATTAATTTTCGACACTTTTAATATAATAATGACAATTAAATTCATTAAAATCCTATCATATCTTCCTTCCCGATCTCTAAGTTCTTAAAATTTAATGTTTTAGATTTGTAAAAATATAAACAAGACTTAAAAAAAGTTTCACTTCTGTCATGTATACTTTGTTCGCACGGACTTTTGTTTAAGTCTAGCCAGTCTAAAATATAATGTTTTAAGTTTTTGTTGCATTTTACACCCAATTAATTCTCTTGAATAATGAAATTGGTAGATGATAAAGATTTCTAATTTAGTAGTGGTAGTTATACATCGTAATTTTTGTCATTATTCTCTCTCGTATAGCTATACTAGCTGAACCCGCGAATTCGTCTGCCTGGATTGTTTTTTGGGTAGCATTTTCATTTTAGGCAAATTGTTTTACAAATAAGAAACATATGTATAGCACCCTCGTAACCCCCCTTGCAGGTGGAATATCGCAATCCGTTATTAGTTGACCTCTTCTCTGCAAAAGGAGTATTCCTACCAAAAGTTTCTACTCCTCATGGTTCTAGAGATATCGTGATGAGTCAATAGATACCTGAATATCTCTTATATTTATATAGATAACTAGCTGACCCAGCAAACGTTGTTTTGCCATATAATTACTATTATCGCTATTAAACAATAGGAGTTCCTGATAGAAAGGTGAAAATTTATGGTTGTATGTATTTTCGTATGCTGTATCACAAAAAAATAATTTCGTCCCAAAAATAAAAAAAAAAATTTAGGGGTGAACAACCTTTATCACTTAGGGGCATGAAAAATAGATAGTAGCCGATTCTCAGACCTACTGAATATGCATATAAAATTTGGTACGAATCGGTACAGCCGTTTCGGAGGAGTATAGGTACGAAAACTGTGACATGAGAATTTTATATATACTCGTAAGATTAAAATGCCGGTAGTATTTTGCATAAATTTTGAGTAGAAATATTTTTTCTATATGTCAAATTGTCTTGAAGGCAATGGTCATACCTCATATTCAATAGTACACTACCCTTGACTACGTACTTATTCAAAAGTTAGGTTCTTACAGCCTCGTTTCGTTCATAAACTAATATGAGCTCAGGACGTCGTCAAGCACGAATTTATTATCAATAAAACAAAAAAGATTCAGCATCGATATTCTGTGTCAGTTCTCGTGATTATTTCAACACGAACGCAATTAGAGAGGCGTACAAAGCCTCCTCCTGTTTGTTTTAATTACGTCGAAATAACCCGCCGCGCTGCTCGCCGTTCCACGCCCCTGTCCGATCCACTTTTATTGTAAATTGCAAATCCCATTTATGATTAAAGAAAAAAAAGACAATTATTTTTAACACCATGATAAAATAAAATATATGAAAATATATCTCCATCGGTTTCGCACTTACGTCTAAACCAATGAATTGATTTCGATGAAATTTGGCACAGTAATAAATTATACCTTGGATAATTACTGTTACGACTATCGTTGCTATTGTTACAAGTAACGGTATAGCGGCATATTTATCGTTTAACATAGTTAGCATTTCTCTCTAGATCCACAAAGTAAACGAAGTCGAGAGCAAAAGCTAGTAGCTATAAATATTATGAAAAAATCTACCATGTCCTTTATAGGCTTTAAAGTGTACATCCGATGTGCCCCACCAAATTCACTCACTCTCTCATTAAACTACTACTAACTAAACTCAAACTATACGCGATTGACTTTCAATTTAGCAATTCAAGTGACTCCTTTCGCGATGTAGATGATCACGAAGTAGGTTTAGATTTCCCTGTTTTCCCCAGTGGTAATTTACCAGCAAAATGAAATAAATAAATCATACTAGAAATTTCTTCTCCTTGTTCCCTAGAAAAACTCTCTCCTGTGACTGAGGAGACCTGTGCCCAGTAGTGGGATGTTAATGGGTTGTTACTTACTAGAAATTTAGAAATATCCAGTAACATCTAAAAGAAATTCACGATTATATACCTAATAATGACTACATATATACGAATGTGTACATTTCTGTTAGTGTCATTGTTTTTTTTTTGTGATTTTTATGTTTTTTTTATATATATTAAGTAGGTCTTAATATAGGCTTTAAGTACTTTTCATCCTCCTACTTTCACCCTAAATTATTAATTGCATGTTTAGCTGAATACTCATAATACCCGTTTTCGGAATGGCGTTACGTTTAAATTATCATTTTTATTTTCCCTCTCGGAACAAAATCCTATCTAAACTTGCTTAATGCAGATAGAAATAACAGATTTAATGAAATAAAAAAAGCCGCAGTTACGAGTTTCAAGGAAAAGATAAATTGTTTTCTCCGCTTTACATACAACAACACTAAATTGCGCAATTCTTACTTTTATTTTCCTTACAAAGTTGATTTTTAGTTAATTAACCAAAGATGAGTAAGTCAATTAGTTTCATCTTACAATAGACTTATAGAGAATTCTTCACTTATTTGTCTATTCTCTCAATCTGACTTTACGGCATTTGGTTAGCTAGCATGTAATTATCATATCCGTAGTAATAATAAAGTTGAAACATTGAAAATAATAACAATACACACGTTGCTCGTAATCTTGTTATGACTTTGCACTAAATGCTTTATGAAGAGTGAAACATTTTGACAATTTTGGTATCCAGTTTACTGCATTACAATTTATTGCCCAAGGCAAAGTTTGGCACTGAAGTTAGTTTTGACGTTGCCGGCGACTTCGTCCAATTCAGTGATTTTAAAATTTATTCCACGATTCAAAATTCTGAAGTACTTGTATAATTTTTTCTATTAGTTTAAGAGTATGTGTGTATATAACGTTGACTATATCTCGCCCCGTATTTGACGAAAGACGACTTTACTCGAGCGAACGGTACTGCGCTACCGTTACCGAGGGTGACGGCTCAGTCTCATTCATTTGTTATACGAGTATAAAATAAATTCTCCAATATTTAACAAACTTTACCTAACCTAAGTAAATTATATTGATGTGTCCAATATATAAAAACACATATCTTCTTACGAAACTAGAAGTTTATCGGGTATTATTAGATAATTTAGAGTTAAATCGTTGTTATTGCGAACAGCCTCATTATTTCGTTGGCGAATGACCGCTTTTTGACACCAGAGGCTTAAATTTGAATAAATAATTTTTTTTTTTAATTAATTGCAGTTCGTTAATATCGGTAAAAGTCGATCATGGCTGGAATGATTTGGCTAAATTTGAGAAAGTCCAGGGTAAGTTTAAAAGGTGAGTAAATATGATAAAAATACTTGGAATACTTTTTTTTACTCGGAATATAGTAAAAATAAGAATTTCGCTTTCCTCTACAAGCTACATCTACTCGTCAAAGATTCATCTCGTCGTAGATGTTAGTCCCGTCTTTTAGAAAACAATTAGATTTAATAAAATATTTTTGTTCTTTTTTCAGTTTGTTTTTGACATTTTTCATTGACAACCAACAATTTGACAAGCAACTATAATATTTTACGGACTTTAGTGCGAATCTGAGCGTAAAGATCGCGTTTTGTTTACTACGAATTGTTTTTCTTCCCGTTCAGGATTTACCACAATTTTTATTAAAACTGAAACGTTCTGCGATAATTATGGAGCATTTTTATTTATTGATTCTGAACCGGTACAAAGTTTGCTGGGTCAGTAGAACGTCATTGCATAGATTTTACTTAAGCATACTTTGTTACATATTTTAGTTTTAAATGTAGTTGCTCATTTTGTCTATTACCTCTTATGAGTAAAAAAGCGTCCATAAGTTATTGTGCGCATTTACCCCCAAAAGATAGGTAAGCTCAAAAGCCCGGCCGACCGCTAATTTAATAATAATAATAATCTTTATTGTGGCAATTGATTATTACAATAGTATAGCACTGTTATATAGAACTTTTACATCAATTGTTTAAGACAGAAATGCGTAGACACTCGTACTAAGTAAACTTTTGCTACGAGTGTCTGTACTTTCAGCCGGATAATCTATTCGATACAATAATTCGAAACAATATTTAATTTTTATTTATGTATATATAATAAAAGTGTTAGATAATACTGTTATTATCTTTAATGAGCATGCTTTTGGAGGTAGATGTGCGTGTGTGTGTGTGTGTGTGTGTGTGTGTATGTGTGCATGTTTGTGTATGAATTCATGTTTGTTATCAAATTCTATTATTACTGTGCAATTTTGAGTAGGTCCTCTGTTTCCCTTTGCTTAAGTGTTTTAGCCATAAAGTTATTCTTTTCTTACATTCCATACGTGACAGAAAATATATGTTTAATTTTTTGTTTATTTTATTGTACAATAGTGTACCAAGAGCCTGACTGTGACGTCGAGCAAAAGCAGTTCTCAAACGGACAATGAGGCAAACATTCCTAATAGTACGTTTGTGATTATTTAAGTGAATCCCAGGTTTGATTGAGATGTGACAATGCAACGTTAATCTTAAAATAAAAAAGCTGTCTAACCGTTAAGATAGCACATTCTTTGTAAAGGAGGTCTATGGGGTGCCTTATAGGTTTCTTGGTCATTACTTTTAAAATGGCTCACTGCATTCTTTCCAAACGAAGTATTGCAGTAACATGGCAGGGTCTACCCCACACGCATATACCATAGTTTATAATAGACTGGACGAGGGCTAGATACGTGGATTTAATGATGTCATTGTCAGCACTGTTTTTTTCTATTGTAATTTTTCTAAACACATAGGTGAGCTTTCTCAGTTTCTGTACTAATGCGTTTATATGGGAACTAGTAATTTAGTAAGGATCCCAACTCTCCTTCTAACTTGAAGATTGTTTCGCTGCAGCCGTATTTCTAGAATTGATTAAGTTTATCTTGGAGCTTAGTCATGTAAGTGTGGAGTAGATTTAGCTCAGAAGATCGTAGTCGGGTGAGTGAGGGGCGTTTAACGGGCTAATTATCAAACGGCTAATGAAGTTTGTATTCAGCGGGCGGGCACCGAGCGGCGCGGAGCTCGGAGGCGCTACGTGCTACGACTAGTAAAGCGCCCCACCTGATAACACCCCGCCCTCCACAGAAAAATTGCAGAGAAAAAGTTTCATCGCAAGGGAACGTGAATGAAATGAAGAATTCTGTCGGCCGCTTTTGGGATTATTTCCAACATAAAATTCTCTCCTCCTTTATTTCTATTTCAATTCATCAAGACGGCTTCTTTGTGCAACGAACCTCGATTCCTGTACATGCAAAACTTGATGCACGCTTTGATAATGCAAATCTAAAACGCACCTTACAAGCAGAGACACGTCTTAGGTACGAAATCCGCTTAACACGAGTATAATTTAACCCCGTCGTAGAGTTCCTTTGACTTGACATGATAATTTATGGTTAGTTGAGTTACGTATACCGAACACGAGTGCCTATGTATCTTGTTTAAGCGACATGAGATTAATTATTACAGATATTGTTATAGATTCTCATATGTTTTTGAATAGTGCTACTGTCTGGTTTTCTTTAGCCTATCGAAATTACTTTTATTGAGTACAGCTAAAAGTAAACTTAATTAAAAAAAAAAAAATTAACATTAAGGAAAACTAAACAAATCATTCCTTATATATTTCGTAAGAAGTCTTGTACACGTCCTGTAAAATTAATTTTTAAAGAAATAAAATCAAACAGCTAACTTTCCAGGCTATTCATTTATTTGCTTCGAGCAGCAATGTTAAATGTAGCAAATATATGTTATATCTAGTGTTTCTAATTGAGATCAATGTATTACTTTAGAGGCGTTTTTTAAGTACATTGATAATATTTTGTACCAGAAATTTTCGTTTGAGATATTGATATTTTTTTATCGAAGATACTATAAAACATTAATTTCAATATATAAGACACAAAAAATGTTTTTAGGTATGTGCATTGTAAACATTGAAATCATCCAACCAATACTTCGATATGATTTCAGACCACTCCACTCACTCACTCCCCACAAGATCTTCGAAACTATTTCTAATTGCCTTGATATTTAGTAGAGTGATTCCTTGCGCTACATAGGCGGTCACTTACAGATTTCCCTATATTCTTACGGACTGGGGAATTACGCGGTAAACACCACGGGGAACAGCCAGATACAAATAAACGTTATTGAGTTGCGCAAACTGGGGAAGTACAATATGTGAAGTAGCAGTATTATGTTGCTATGTTTTGCTCCGGAAATGAGAGAGCACATGATATTATGACCCAAAAGGACTGACAAAACATCTTAGCACTTATAACCAGCAAGGCGTTAATAATTCCACTGGTCCTGCAAATCGTCTGCTAACTTTATTTATATAAATAAAAATTTTTATAAAGAAACTCTAAAATTAAAACCGATTATAAGGCCAAAATGTTTTATGCAACTAAAGCACCGTGAAAGACTAGAGAGAACTATGCACATAGCGTAAAAGGTTTGAAAACCCGTTTTTAGTTCAACATATTTTAATGCAAGTCCAGGCGAATCGTTTCACATTCTACTTAAGCTTCAGAATGGGGGTTGAAATCTCGGGTGCTTACTCTATTCTAATATTTACTAAAGCCTGGCTTACGATTATTTTCTCAGGCGTGGAGACGGAACTTGATAACATCTTTAAATATCTTTCGTGGCTACATTTCACCATAGTCAAACGAAATTCTCGTATAAAGCCACTTTCGTATCAGAGAGAAAGAATAAAAGCGAACGTAAATTCAAATTCAATGGTTTAATGTATGTGTATAAGTATCTTGCTGTCTGCACTGTTTTCGATTTAGTGTTGAAAAGAAAATATGCCACTGCAATTTTTATATACGCCGCAAGACTATCTACTAGAGTATTTGCTAATTAAAATTATCAGGAGTTCACATTGTCATATACAAACTGTGTTGAATAACTTGCAGCTTGATAAAAAATAAAATATACTGACAGTATCTTTACTTTAATATGTGTTTTTCCAAAATTGAGCTTTAAAGGAATAGTTGTCTTTTTTTATTAGTGACAAGTTAGTGATTAGTTGTGATCTCGCCTAATGGTAATTGATGATAGTGTCAGATAGATAAAGGTCATTTACCTCTTATGATTCAGGCTCAGTATTGTACCGTTACGCAATTTTTTTGGATGACGGTGCATCTTTGTTGGTAGAGTGGTTACTAACCACGACCGAAGCCTCCCACCGGTCTAGATTCAATGTCGGACAATTTAGAAAATTTAATCTCCAAAATGTTGCTTGCCGGAAATCGAACCCAAGACCACTGCTAGCAAAGCGAGTATTTACACACTTGCGCCAGCGAGGTCGTCAAGTTCTACCGAAACGGATGACTTTTTGTAAAGATTTCTAATTTATTTGCTATTAAAAGCGTAAAAGATTCTATTTTTTTTTCGGAAAAATATTATCGTGCATAGCAATTTTATTTACAAATTTAAAAAATATGATTATTTACACTTCACACGTTAGAAAGGTAAAAAGGCAATTGCTACTAGTTTCTATGCTTTATCATCAATTAACAATGATGAAATGAAAATGTGTTAAATAAATATTTGATTGACAATTAACTATTGGAATTTTTATTTGAATTTTTTTTTTTTCAAATTGAAATTTGGAAGTATCAGTGATGAATTAGATTGCTTGTTGACTATTACTGAAGTATTACTATGACTATTAAGTATCAGTGTAATGTTGTTATTAAGATGGTACATTGACTTATTATAAATGGTTATACCAATTGACGCGAACATTAATTTTCTTGTAGAGTGTGTGTGTGTGTGTGTAATTGGAAAGTTAATCGTTGATGAATATTGGAAGAAAATACAGCTCCTGTAAATTGTTCGTTATATTATTTGGCTATCCCGTCAAATGTATGATAATATTTATTGAAAAAAACCGCAATATGTTACGACAATTTGTTTCAGAAGATAATTTTGCGTGGGTTTATTATAGAATGGGTGGGAGCAGTCTGGGGCAGGCGGCGCGTTACTGATGGCAGAGGCTGTAGCACACATGCTACTAATTACTCATTTAAGGTTCGCCTGTAAGCGTAACGAGTTTAATACAGCCTTCTGTTAACTACTTTGCATCAAACACTGAATGTGAAATGAACTACACAACTAACTTGTGACGAAATCACGAACGTTTTTCAATTACTATTCGTTCAAACTCTCCCTATGTATATGTTGTTAAAATTTTCAGTCGTTAATAAAAATACTTCTTTGTCCGTCTACTCAGGTTCAAATATATTTCTGAAAACGGTAGGGGATAATACTTGATTACAGTATTGTATCACACAGTTCTGTATACATTTTATAAAACTAATTAAATAGCTTTCCGAAAAATTGTAAACTGTCATCTATTGACAGCGCATGTAAAAGTTTCAAATGTTTTTTTCTGTTACAGGTTTTAGAAGAATGCGTAGTAATTCTAGGTCTATTAAAAACGACTCGCGCGCTATTCTTTAAGCTATTCATATTGTAACACATAGATTTTTTGATTCATTTAAAGTAAACACCATTAACTTTGCCAAGACTATATTTTTCGTAAGTGAAGTCAGCTTTGTGAGGCATCTTTTTAATAAAAGACATAATATTTGGTTTACATATGAAATCCCATATAAAAATAAACAATCAGAATTAAAGCTCTTTCTCAAGCTCTTAATTGTATGTCTGTACATTATTTATCCGTGCTAATCTCCGAAAGGACTGGGCATATTTTGACGGGACCTACACAAACAGGCAACGTAAATTACATGCTCTAATCATGCAACAGTATTTTAAATTGTAAACTCGACCCCTTTTGTTATTTTTTATATTAATATGTTGACTGTAACTGCTAGCGGTACCCTCGTAGTTCCCGATCCCGTGGAAATATGACGATTTCCGTTATTGATCCGATGAAATTATCAATTGAAATAATTCTTGAATCTACTTGAACACACATAAAATGTGATCAAAATCCGTTCGATACATGAGTTCGGTATACAACCAAATAGAGTTAGAGTGTCTGTTTTGTAGTTTCAAATTAACAGGTTTTCATCAAATTCCTATGATACTTTCTATTAGGCGATTCAATTAATATTTAAATTTATTGTCTGTTTCTCTGCTCCAAAACGGCTCGGCCGATTTTAATGGGGCTTTCACTGGCTGATAGCTAATGCTATAAGCAGTGACTCAGGCTACTTTTAATTGTCAAATAGAACATCCAAAATTACGCGAGTAATACCGCAAGCAACAGCTAGTTAAGTAAATATATAGACTAAACAGAAATTTTGAAACCTGGTATTTTCCTCATTGAATTACCTACTTAACCTATTGATACACAAACAAAGTTAGTGTCAAATTAAATTTTTTATTCTGTATTTATTAACATTTCCTATCACCTCACTCATAAGAGAGAAGGTTTTTCAACCATAGATCTACCACACTGCTCCACTGCGGGTTGACAGGCGTAGTAGGCAAGTGCACTCTGTATTCTTTCACCCTCATGGTCCGATATGACGGCAATCCAACATGACAGACGAGAAATCAGGCGCAGGGCCCGACGACTTCACGTGCTTTCCAATGCAAAGGGATGAAACACACCGCCAACTTCCCAACTTCGAGCAAATATTGAGAGTTTCTTAACAGAACGCTCAATATAAATTCCCCGGTCCGGGACTCGACCCCAACACCTCATGACTGTAGCCGAACACGCTAACCACTAGACCAATGAGGCAGTAAGCAGATATAAGGACCTTTTTTTGTTGTTTCTCCACTTTTTTGGCTTTCTATTAAAAATGTGTAGAAGTTGTTTTTATATACACATGTAATTAAAACTAAACAACAAACCTTTATATAAAAAAGCTTTTTATTTTTACTATTTAAAAATATTTTATGTCTTTGTATAAGAAAATATATAAGTACATGGAAAATAAACTGCACAATTTGACCTTAGACATACAAAAGTTCAATATTTCATCTGTAATGTTCAACGTTAGCCCGTACTTCGCGTAAAATGCAAGTCTGGAAACCACCTTAATCCGCTCTCTTGGGTAAATCAGGATTACCGCAGTACCGGATGTGGTTTACAGCAACAGTGAGATGGTATCAGCGATTCCATGATATTGATATGTTCAAATTAAAAAAAACACCTTATTTAAGTAGGCTTTTACAACACATTTTAAACAACAAATAACGTTTTTATATTATTACTAATGTACAACTGATAATGATCTTAATAAAACAAAGAAGCGGTTCTTTTTTTGTTCAATACAATCTATTCCAAATGCTCTAAAACGTAAAACATAATTGCGTATTCTTTTTTAGAGTCAGTTGTCGGCGTCAGCCAAGGTAGGTGTGTCCACTTGGTAACTCCCGCGCTGCTCGTACCTATTACTATATAGTACATACCTACTTTGGCTGACACCGACTCCAAATACGAAGGACTCTAAACAAGAATGCACAATTCAATAATTTTTTACTTTTTAGAGTATATTAATATATTTGGAATAGTTTGTTTTGAAGGCGGTTCTTTTTTTGTGAAAATTGTTATTTATTTTTAGTGAATTTGAAGTAAACTAACAAATTTGTCGAATATGTGTACACCGTGTTGAAAAACGTGTTGCTCATATGAGAATGCACCGTTTAAATGAAACAACTTTAGAAAGTGAAATTTACATTGGTAATGCTGCATACGTTGCATGTCGGTTAATTTGCCACCCCGCTATCACCAGTATTTTATATGGTAATCAAGTTCATCACTAATACGCAAAAGTCCCCCCCCCCACCACTTGGCTACCAACACTTCACATATAATACACCTTATAAATATTGCAGCGCAGCAGCAAACGTAAGCTCAATGTATACTGACCGTATGCCGTTGAGGAGGTTAACTACAATAATCACTTGACTATACCGACTTTACGATAGGTGACACAAATTTCCGGATAGTCTATAAAAGATTCAGATGAATATCGTTAATTTTCTCCTAAAAAGTGAAGATTGGCATGGATACATAATCAAACAACCGTTGAAGTATGTCCTCTCAAATAAAAAACGAATCATCCAAATCGAGTGGCGTGATCTTGAGTTTTTCGTCCCATCAGACCTAGACTAAAAAAATGGTACCCTATGGAAATACCACCTTTTATCATCAAGGTTGGTTCATCCAGTCAAAAATTATGAGGTAACAAATATAAAAATACAGACGAATAGACAGCCTCCACCTTTTTTTGAACTCGGTTAAAAACGACTTAAAATTTGAAGTTACGATCGTTCCTTCGCGCTTGCAAATACTTGTCATTTCCAAGAGAGTCATTTCCAAAACTCACAGTTCTTCTGTTCTTAAAAAAAAAGCAATAATTCTCGTTATTTTGAACAAGAGAGATATCAATTTGAAAGAAGTTTTACTTTTTAATATTGTTAAAATAAAAATGGCCAACATTTTTTCAACTGGTATGTTGTCAAGGTATACAGGAAGACATTATTTTTATCATTTTCCATTAATTATAAACTTATATATAACTTAACTGCCCCATTGGTCTAGTGGTTAGCATGTTCGGCCACAGACATGAGGTCCTGGGTTCGAGTCCCGGGTCGGGCCAATTCAAAAACCAATAATGAGTTTTCTGTTACGATTTTCTCAATATTTGCCTGAAGTTGGGACGTTGGCGGTGTGATCCACCCCCGTGCCTCGGAGAGCACGTTAAGCCGTCGGTCCTGCGCCTGATCTCTCTTCGATTGTGTCAGATTTTCCGTCACATCGGTCTATAAGAGTGAAGGAATAGAGAGTGCACTTGTGTACTATGCCTGCCAACCCGCAAGTGCAGCGTGGTGGGTCTATCCTCTAATAACCCTCTCTCGTATGAATGAGGAGGCCTATGCCCAGCAGTGGGACGTTAATGGGCTGCTACTTACTTTTACTTTTTTATATATAACTTAACAAGATCATCACCATTTCACTGCAATGATACTGAAAATCGTAAATCAACCTCTATTAATATATAGCTGACATTGCCTGATCTCTCCCCGGTCTTTCCGAATTGCTGTCACATCGGACTATGAGAGTGCAGGAATAGAGGATGCAGTTGTGTACTGTGCCTGCCAACCCGTAGTGGAGCAGCGTGGTGGGTCTATGAGTGACGAGGCCTGTACGAGGGACGTTAATGGGCTGCTACTTACCTTATAGCTGACATTTTTTAATTTTTGTAAATATATAAGGGTTTACAATTTTTATTACTTTTTATCTATCCGTACAGTGGTCCACAACGATATCAAATTTTGTGTTTCACTGAGTACAAATAAGGAAATATAGTAAAAATAATTTTATACTTTAATTATTGTTAGATGTTTACGATCTATTAACGCCATCTACCCGAATCAGCGAGAGATTGAAACTGTTTACTAAAGAAGTAGTTACAAAATTGGACGCTAAAGAAGAAAGAGGCGCTATCACACTTTCTAAATCCTGCCAAAAGAAATGTAGCAAAAATAAACATATTGCTTTAATGCTTGAGCGATCTACAAGTCAAA
Source organism: Elymnias hypermnestra (assembly GCA_015832385.1). NCBI lineage: Eukaryota > Metazoa > Arthropoda > Insecta > Lepidoptera > Nymphalidae > Elymnias > Elymnias hypermnestra. Next base: position 1,713,727 of record JACTOM010000070.1, read on the forward strand.
TATTACATTTATTATGTAGTTTTTGAAGTGAATCTTCTTTAAGCACATGAGTGTTAAATTTTGACAGATGAAACGCATCTTCGTGACGCTATCACGACGATATGCAGCGTTTTTTTATGGTACTTCGTTTGAAGGTTAGGTAGTTTTAATATTTACAAATAACACGTGGCATTTTAATTTGCCATACTTCATTTAATAATTTAATATACTTTTTTATAAAATAAAAATATTTCATAAATTCTCATTTCTAAATTTTAAGTTCAAAAACAAAATTTAATTATAATGTAATTTCTTATAATGACAAAAAAACGTGGCATTTTTATTTAAAATTCGTCATTCAAGATTTCACTTTCAATATTTCAATGACAATTAAATTCATCAATCTTCCTTTTTCCCTCCCTCTAAGTCTCGGAAATCCAAAGTTTTAGAATATTTGTATAATTATAAACAAGAGTTAAAAATTTGTTTGCCAAAGAAGTTTCACTTATGACATACTCTGTATGCACGCGCTTTCAATTTTTGTTTTAACTGTGTATTAAATTGTCAAAAGTAAAGGATTTTATTTTTATTTAGTTGATGCTCTGAGCTTGTCGGTATAGATGCCTGGTTCTGAAAGTTAATGTAATATGCAATGGATTCTTTTTCTGAAAAATTAGCAGAGGTTGAATTTGAATTATCCAAGTATATTAGACAAAAGATATAATTTCCGTCTATTGCAACTTTAAAAAAAGACGACTTTTGGTTGTATGTGTCTAGTGCTCATTCAGTACAGTCAGAGAAGCTTTATCAGAATAGTAATCACAGAAACAAAACATATTAGACTTGTAACGGAACATATTTTCAAAATCCATGCCTTTTTGTTAAACTATACGCTAATCTCGTAACAAATGCCCAATATGAAGGAACTGTCATAGACAGATACGGAAAATAATACTTAGTTATATTAAGTAATCTTTAAATGTAAGTAATCTAAAAAACTCTTTTTAATTTTTTTTTATGTATTAGGAACATAAGAAAATACCGTTCTTCCAATTGATTTAAACTCGACATTTGTCCTCGACAACTTGATTCAAGTTTTCCGACATAGTACCATTAAGTGCTGTATGATCCTTTCATACAATGCCATATTAAAATGCATGTTGGGCATTCGTCTTCTAATCGATAACCTTAAAAAATTTCATATCTCATGAACATTTTTCAACTGCACCTTGTTACATCTAGCTAAAAGTTTTTATACTTCCGAAGCTTTGATTCCAATATTACAAAATTAACAATAATATTTTCATTTATGCAATGTATTGTGTATAAAACTATATACCTATATATTTTCTATTAATGGAAAATTCTCTGTATCGCAGTTCTGTTTTAAGAGATTAAACCTTTGGCTGCTCTTAATCCCGATCAAATCATCAAAATCGGATCGAATAATATTGAAGCTCCGCAAAACGGAACGATGCCCTATTTGTAAATGAGAAAATACTGCATCGAAACAGAAATTTTAAACTTTTCACTTTATAAGTGACGCTTATAAAAACTCCAATAATCTTATTTTAAGTAGGCGTTGAAATAAAAACATAACGTTTAGATATAAGTATAGATGCGAAAGTAATAGTAAACTTTAAGAATGACCTGACCACTCTTTTCTCCAAGACATAACTGGAAAAGTGTGAGATACGGGATGAAATTTGAACGTTTGCGAGGTATACACTGAAAGTATTTATACGTATGTGTCTTATTTGTAACAATAATTTGTAATTAGCCAAAATATTAATAATGCTACTTTTTAATGTGACAAAAGGGTAGTAAGGGATGGAAGTACCTTCATTTTTAGAGCTAGGATACTGAAACTTATTTTCAAGGTCTTGATTCTGATCGATTTTATATGAATAAAATGACATTCAAAGTTTGTAAAGGTTTTACTCCCAAGGGCCTACAATAACAATCCTTATTAATATTTTAAATGAGAAATTAACTCTTGTCTGTCGCGCTTTTACACCAATACTACTGAACCGATTTCGATGTAATTTGGTACACAGATAGCTTAGAGTAGTGTTTCCGAACGTGGAGCCCATGCCCCAAGGGGGCAATTTGATAGTTAAGAGGGGGCACTAAATAAATATATAATCATCATATATTAAAATTATTTTGAAATTCAGTTTTTCTTTATATGTTTCGAATTTTTACTTGCGATGTTTTGATATGATTTCAAATTGAATTAATTTCAAATTTGTAGAGTTAAAAATTTTAGAAATGGAGCATGGCCTAAAGTAGTTTAGGAAACACTCAGCAAGGACAAGCTTTTTGCAGTGAAACACTGCAATTAGCTCATGAAAGTATTTATAAGTATGTGTCTTATTTGTAAAATAATTAGTCTACGTTACTAAAAATACTACCCAAGAAGTCCATGTGGACCAAGTCTTAGGCACAGCTAGTATTAATATATCGTTATATAACATGCAGATACAACTTTATGCGTTTGTCTCATTTCAACACAGGGAAAAACACACGTAACATTAGTATTAATATTATACTTCACATATAAATATCCTGTTCAGTATACCGACAGTTTAATGTCGTAAGACGCTATAAATATTCGAAATAGAATATAGGTTGCTAACTTCAGCCATAAAAATAATATAAGCAGTAGATATCTTCCAACGAAATGCACATAAGAATCGTATACATGGCTTAGGGCAGTCGTCAGGAAACTTTCAGCGGCCTCTGGAACGGTGCCAAAGATTCTGATGGCTATTTTCGCGTCATCCACACGAATACCATGACAGCGTTGCTGCCTATCGTGGAGCTATATTGCTTCAAATGCTTTTGGATATAATAAATGTTATAATATTCTGTTACATTTTTGTACAATCAATCTTCAATGCATATGAAAAGCAAACGCGTAAAGAAGTAACCTGCAATATATTGTTTTAACAAAAGTTCAGGATAGTACAGCTAATTTCAATCTGTATAAAAAATAAAATATAGTGATAAAGAAGTTATAATTTTTTGTTAGATTGATTTGCTTATATTAGCGGTTACTATGTGTTTTACTTTCTAGCTAGCGATATACATGTATACAAGGCAATGTTTTTAAGTAAGTATATATGGCTAAAATCGATACTATAACGCCTTTTAACATGCAAATGCTGATAATAAGCCTGACCATTCATAGAGAGAGTGTACTTAACGCATACACTCATCACACTGCTCCAAACCGAGTTAACAATCTAGAAACTATAAGGAATACCAAAAGATCCCAAAGAGTCTTTTGCACAATTTTGGTAACTTAAACTGGATCATAGCATTTTTAAAAATCAACAGTATTCCAAATAACTATCAAATTCTGGAAATTAATAACATATACAAAATCAAGGGAGGTGTTGAATTTTGGTAAATGTTTTTTATTTTATAAAAATTTCAAGTTGCCCTCCAACACGGGTCGAAGACTTTGTACATCTAAATATCGCATAATTACAGCGTCATGTTTTAGTTTTAACAATTTCTATCATATCAGGATGTATCGGTCATATAACGAGTTTTCTAATCTAGATATAGACATTTTCAACGCTATATAAGCTTATTATAGATAACTGAGATAGAATAGAATCTCAGTTTTCTATAATAAGTCTATTAAACTTTGTAATTAATATAATTAAGATTAAGATATTATCAACAAAATCATACAACTAAACTAGCACTGCTAAACTAATACGTATAACACAAATTAATAACTAACGCTTATATACTAATGTAAATGTTTATAACATTTCTTAATATTTCGTAAGCCTTGACTGCCTCATTGGTCTAGTTAGCATGTTCGACTGTAGACATGAGGTCCTGGGTACGAGGCCCGGGTCGGGCCACTTCAAAAATCGATATTGAAGTTTCTATTAAGATTTTATCAATATTTGCCCGAAGTTGGGAAGGTGGCAGTGTGCTCCACCCCCGTGCCTTCGAAAGCACGTTAAGCCGTCGGTCCTGCGCCTGATCTCTGTCCAGTCGTGTCAGATTTCCGTCACATTGGACTATGAGAGTGAAGAAATATAAAGAGTGCTCTTGTGTACTATGCCTGCCAATCCGCAGTGGAGCAGCGTGGTGAATCTATGCACTAAAACCCTCTCTCATAAGAGTGGGGACGTCTGTGCCTCGCAGTGGTACGTTAATGGGCTGCTACTTACCTTTTTTAAGCAGACTTCCAATTTTTTATTTTTCCTGCTTATAAAATGAATCCTTTATATTATAAACAAATAGGTTTGGACATCGGTTAAAATCGCCCTACAAGCGAAAATAGACTGTCTGCGTTGGAGTATGTGAATTATTACATAATACTCATAAAATAATTTATTCACATATAAAATTAGATATATCACGTTTTTCAAATTAATTAAAGTGAAAAATACAAATACTCTTCTTCCTTCTTCTTCTTTCGTTGTCATACGAGTAGTAAAATTCTATTCTTAAAGACAACGCTCAAAGCGATCTAAAAAAAACGTGAAAGAACATCAATATAGACATAGTAATAAGTGGTAACTATTAAACGTGTCTGACTTTTGATGTTGTCAATCTTTTAAAGTTAATTTGATGTGCTAAAATATTATTCACAACTCACGTCATTCACAATAAAATATTTTTGCTGTCTTTCTGTATCCAATTAAAAATATTATGTTAGGCCGAATTGCATGTAAGTAACTCTATTAAAATTATTCGACTAGCATTCATTATCCCCCTGTCTAGTTTTACATTCTTTTGTTATCGTCAGTCGTTGCATGAATAAATTGTTTTCAACGTGATTTTTAGAATTGAACATTCTGAACTAACTGGTAGGTCAAGATCCCTTTCTCATAGAAAACGCTATTGTGCGATAGTAAAAGGCGTGCACTATTAAAGGGCGCAGATCGGGTCGCTCATGGGTTTATAGCACAGTAAGAACCATTGAATGCTTTGGTTAAGCTTGTTCGAGATTATAAGGACTGTACACATGACGCGATAAGATCTTTAGAAAGATTATAAAATGTCCTATTTAATGATATAATGTGTACTTTTTTATGAGCCTTCGCTTAAATATTGTGCACATTATTTATACAATCTATTATCTATATACTGCCTTTTGTGTCATTTATTGTAACTGGTTGATTTAATTGTTTTTGTTGAATAGCCTGCCCAATTAATAAAACTCCATACACATTAGGTTCTGCTTTAATTTATAACACATTATAACTTGAATATTTTACAACAAAAAACTACAGTACAAGGTCATAGGTAACAAAATTTTTAGAAGGCAAAGGTCTAGAGTGTACAGCCCGTTTTTGGTGTGATTCGTTTATCGTCGATTTATACGCGAACAGTAACTCTTAAATTTATTTTAATATTCTTTCACTTTGTTTATATGGTGTATACTAAAACATTTGATTTACCTGTCAATTACTAATACTATTTTGGTAGTGTTAATTTTCCTCGTCATCAAATACTTGATTTTAAAATACACGATATTTATGTAATATATGTAATGTTTTAGTTCTCTTTTGTTTTTCTCTCTAGACTCTTTTGCGTCAAGCGTTCAAAATGTCCTTAAATTAATCTTAGACCCATTCGTTAAAACACAAAGTTACTCATCTTAATAAGACCTTTCTTAAATACTTACGTAATTCGCCTGCTGTATGTATATAGCCCTTAAAAGTGGTGACCGCGCCTTGACGTCTTTGTATGTACGTATGTGTGCCCCTGATTATAATGCGTGTGCTGTCATTGCCCTAGTCCCGTCATCGCCCCCTCTTGTTTTGAAACAATGAAAGGAACCTGGTTAATGTGCGCTCTGTTTACGTACCCTTATGATTTAATGAGATCCTAAATGGCCGTCGGGTTTATGATGAAACTTCCTCAAATTACGCAATTTATTCAGCGCTTAATTACACACATTTTTCAAAATCACTAAGCAAGAAAACAAGAAAATGTCTCGGCTGATAAAAAGTCATCGTCATTCTATATGCAAATTTTGCTATCTGATCAACTGCCAATGAATATCCTGTAAATCCGTTGCTAGGTCATTCTCACCCTTTTTTCATTGACTTTCGGTTCCCTGCCTCCCTAGACGATAAGATATCTCAGGATCATGCTGATTATTCTCTGAGCTGGAACTGCCCAATTACGAAATTCAGATAATAACTGACTATAACTGGATTTCATACAATTTGAATCTCCTTGTTAAGTATTTTGAAACATTAATCCGTCAATGATATAAAAATAATATCGAAAATAACTACCCCATTCATTAATTGATAAATCAATTGTTGTCGACACATTTTGAAAAGTAGAACTCATGATGAGTGATAAGTGATTGTAGTCCCATGTGTTATTAAGTGGTAATACAGTCTGAAATGACTGCGCGCTAACCTGATAAGAGGTAATGTACCTACTCGCTAATTTGCCACGGTTGAAGCCTCCCACAAGTCCTGACTCGGACAAATTAGATAATGCTATTTTCTAAGTTTACCCCACCGGAAACCAATCCAGGACCTGCACTAACGACGTGGATACTCGCACCATTAAGCCAAAAGGTCCTCAAATTTTCACAAATTTGCTTTTATACGCCAACACAAATGGGAAGTCTATGGGCCAGGCGTTGGATTTTACCGGAGACGACAGTTATTCATCGTCAGCACGCCTGTCTTCCAGAATCACCGCCATTTGTATTAGAATATATTGTTCAACTTGTCTAACTTGTCAAACAAATCAAATGTTCAGGCGATACGGGAAATTAAACCCCAAAACTTCAGGGTTAATTGCTTTACTTATTTGTTGTTACGACTTAAAAGGTCAATTTCTTTTTCAAATATAAATGCATAAAACTTAATCTATGTGTGTCGATGTTATAACACAAATATAATTCTTTTATTCGTGGTTTTAACTTCATATATCCTAACACTGTATTAATAAATTTACTCTGGTTAAAATAATATTTTAAAGAAATTTTAATATTGATAATTAATCTTGGTAATAACAATAATATTATGAAAGATTCTGTACTCGTTATCTATGTACTTAGTCAATGGAATTATACTATTCAAAGCTTAAATTAGGATTTTCTATGAAAGATAATGAATTGTTTGCATCAATTGTAATAATAGTAAGTAGCACAATCTTCATTTATATATTGTTAAAATTTTTAATGAAATTTTAATATACAATATTTAAATTTTGATATGGATTGTTATCTTATTCTTATTGCTTAATTTATCTATCCAATAACACTTACGATTCATTGCTTGTGATATATTTCCTTTGTCATTCTAATCTATTGTATTTCTTAAAATTATTTAGAGGCAAATCCAAAACTGTTTGTTGTATATTTTAAAAACCGTAAGCTCATCCCAACTAATTATTTCTGAACTTTATTTAACCTTAAAAATGGTGTTACAAATTGTCAATGTTTTTTTATGAAACAATGGCATTAAGATGTAGGCGTGGATAGCGGTAGTGTATGTATTGTGATGGAGTGGCGGGCAAGGCAGCGGGCGCGGACGATGCGGCCATCCATTGAGCCGCGACGGATCCGCATAATGAGATGCAGTGTTCCTCCAGATGTGGCGCAGGCGCGGCCCGACATTTTTTGTGCTCCCCTTTTTTTGCTACGACTTTTACCACTGACAATGTCACGTCGTTCACATAAGTTTCTGTTAAATATTTAAACAAAAGAGATTAAATACGATCCCATGCCTTATACAATGTCATGTAATGCACACATGGACCAGACACAGTTTACCATTATATTATTATACATTATACTCACAATTTCAGAAATGTTAAAACTGTTGATAGATTTACTAGTTAAAACATACCTGCAAGTACAACGCATCAAATAAATAAAGTTAATATAAATATCAACAATGATGTCATGAGATTGGTTTTATGCCAAAGATCTGTCCAACTTATTTATGCGGCTTTTCAAGTGTTTGTAGAAACTCATTTATAGGCTATTAATAACAACAGGAAAGTATGCATACATATTTAAATTTCTCGAAATTAATATTAATAAATGACGAGAACTATTGTAATACGAAACCAAACGAAAATATTAAGAATATTTTAGAGTTGTGTATGCGATGTGCCACGATTCTAAAAATATGCTCCAATCCGTAAAAAAAACTTATAGTTTACCTACATAACAATAGGTATAGGTCGCTGTGATCGAATTGTCAGTACTAGAGTAGTTTTACTTTACAAATCGACATTTGAAATAAAAATATCCGATTTACTGCGAAAAAATGCAATGCAATAATATATAATCCAGTTCACAATGTTGCCTAATAATTAATTTAATTGTATTCACGTGATAAAATATGTAACACCTCTTAACACTGCCAAAAAAAATCAAATATGAAAAAAAAATGTCTTACGAAATCCATATTTGCGATTCAAGGTGGGCTCACAAATTTTGTATATACAATATTAAACACACTTTAAATAACACAAATGAATCCTTATTGTTTCACGTGTGACTTGAATGTGCAGCTGTATCACGCAGGCATACCCGCGCAGCTCCATACTTCTTTACATTCCATATGAATTTAATACTATGGGAAGTAAGGAAGCACGGAACTAACGCAAGGCTATATTTCTTCTCCCAGTTGGTCCTTTACGGTCACGTTCTTGATGACGATAAACAATAATGTTGCAAAGTCAATGGCGCCATCTCTGGTGAGTCGTTAAAGCGACAACTACGCGAGGGTCGCTTGCGAAGACGAGGTGGTAGAAAGCGACACGGCTTCTTGGCAGCCCGTGGGGCACTGGCGGCGGAATCAGTGCGCACGCGCAGTCCAGCTCTAAAAATGGAGTCACCGGCGGAGTTCGCTTTCGAGTCGCGAGTACCATCCATTCCAAATTTGTATTTTCCCGAAATAGAACCGACGGCGGGCGTCCGTCGGATCGGTTACTCAAACGTGCACCGACCTGCAACTTTGCCGCAACTCGAAATGCACGACGTTCGTTAGAGTCTCGATTGAGGACTCGTCGGTCTCCGTAAGTTCTTATGTAAGGAACGCTGTAAACCGCGCCGCGTGACGACCGTTTCGAAAATAAACGTGTACGCAGAATACGACGCCGCCGACGGGCGCCACATGTGCGAGGTCCCGTCAGCGTTCCGATGATCGGACGCTGGAGGGGAGGCTATTATTAGTTGAACACCATCCACCACTGTCACCTCCCGCGGGGTAGTCGCGCTATACTTAGTTTCCTTGCAAGATCTGGCGATCCTCAGCGTTCACTGACCTCCTCTGAAATTTTTTTCATAGTATTGAGTAAAAAAGTCGTAGCATTACACACAATTTATAGAAATAACATTTTTTTTTACTGAAATAATTTTTTAGTAATACATAGAATTCTAGCGTATAGAACAAATTAATATTACATATATGTAGAATAAACAATCATAGAAGTAATGTGAACCTATACTATGTAGCTGAAACATTGAACTAATAGTAAATTCGTATTGTGGTCGAGAATTTCCGCTGTTGGCTGTAAAGCTCGCCTCTACGTTCACTCAGTCAATAAAAGAATTTTGGCAAACTTTCGTAGACAAACAAATGGGACGACAGCCAAGTCATCTTTTGTCTGCTTGAAAGCAACATAGTTTTGTAAGCATTTTTGATATCACAATGTTTCACGGTAGTAAACAGGAAACATTTATTTTCTGTAAAATTATTCGAACTCGATATATAGATAGAACATCATGGTTCTCATTGATATTCACATCGGTTCTCAATAAATTGTCTTAAGAAAAGAATTTTCTTTAGTTTTAATAAAATTTCATGTGATGAAGCGAGATGCGCTACCAAGGAAAGAATACCGATGTTGTCCGCAGAACATGAACGTCCAAAGAGCGCCTGTTGAATATTAATGTGACATTGTTATTGGCCACAGTTGGCCGCTGCTGCCCCAAACGCACATTTCCATAACTTACTATTCTGGATCCGCGGGGAATCAGCGCACCGTTGTAGAATATGATCACTCGGCTCTCTCTAATATAGGCCCTATAAATTCTGTCGCGACCGTACGTCAATTATTCATTACACAGAATCAGTAAGCAGGCGAACGATCTTAGCAACTATTCTGGAACACTCAATTGATCAATGCAGAGCCCGCAATGATTCATGACTCGATTGTTTCGTATGTACATACACAGACAACACTTAATGCGGCGCTTGTCAGCTGCGACCTCTGCCTTCGATTATGGGCGATTAATCATCAGTACAATGTCGTGAAAAGAAACCATATATTACTATTACAGGATAATCTGGAACATATACTAACTCAGACCCATATAGCGCACGTTCTTTCGATTATATGAAACAAAAAAACAAGTATAACTTATTATTTTACTATTAACTGTTCAATTGATCTTTGGGAATGGTAACAAAAAAAAATGCATTAGTATGAAATCTTATTATAAACGTTATCTATAGTAAAAAAAATTAATGCATATTCTGGAAAGCTTCGATAGTTGTACAGACGGAACAGACCAGAACCAGAAGAAGTTATCTGGATTCATTTTCCGATGACCACGTATATTTATTTTATACGATTTTTAGTAATTCATTAATTAAATAAATAGTCCCAAAAATGTGTTTTATTGCTGAGCGACTCTGAATGGGCTGCTACTTACTTACTTATGCGTTTTATGCATCAATTGTTATTTTATATTAACCATTGTATATTAAACATTGTTATTTTATATTAACCATTGTATATTAAACATGTTATTAAAAGGAATTTCCACCTGACAATTTTATCTATATGATTCATCGCTAAATGCACTGCTGTGAGCATTAAACATTTCGCCAAGATATGTACTCCAAATTGCCTAGACCAGGAATTATATGATAAACTAAATTCAAAGACATAATATATTGTATAGATTTGTCTTGAAATATATTTGGCCCTATAAATTTTTGTTACTATTACAATCTACTGCACTGTAACTTTTCGCAATAAAGTCTCAACGTTTCTTTAATAATAATAGGCGATATTATTCTGATGATTCAAATTAGAGCTGACTAATAAAACATATGTGATCAAGTTTCTTCTTAAAATATTTTTTATCACAAGATCCACCACAGCGGTATAGAAAGGCATAAAGACCTAAAGAAGCTGGGCAGCTGAGTCATTAACGAATAGCCAAAACTATAACGTCACTATAATGTTTCTTATTGTAGAATTGCTCCACTTTTAATGTAAGTTAAAACAATGGGGGGTAGAAGGGTAAAAATACCTTCTTATTCTCAGATCCTACATATATAAAAAAATTAATAAAAATCGGTCAAGGCGTTTTGGATGAGTTCGATAACTTACACTATAATTTAGATTTGATATATTAGAAGATAGATAGAGACATACAAAGAACCAATTTACTTAAAATTAAACGATTAAATGAAAATATACAAATACTATTTAAGAATTTGATAAATTTCATTATATTTTGGGAACATTTAAAAGTAATTTTACTATATAAAGCGAAACTGGCTTGACCGGGAATTTGGAAGCAAATAAATAATCTACACAAAAAGTTTGGATTTTTGTAATTTCAAGTACGGTATTTCTATCGAAATTATTTTTTTTTAAACTTGTCTGTATCTTTGTTCTGGCTTATTAGTTTAGCTGTCTGCTACTGCAATTAGCAGACAGCTGATTTTGTAAGGAGTAACTTCAGATTACTTTTATTTTGGAAAAAAATAGAGATTCAGAGAAATCCTACTTAATACCTGAGGCTCTAAAAATATTCGTCCGATTGACTTGAAATACAGCATACATATTTCTTTCGCAACGTAGTCTCTCACTAGGAACGGATATCCCCATATTCTTACAGAACCAAGAACGCTTATAACGTAGCGAGGATTAGTTAGGTAGTATCGAATAAAAGCAACTATATTATACTTTTCATCAACCGATTCCTCTACTAATATGTAAGTTAAAGTAAGTAGCAGCCCATTAACGTCCCATTTCTGGGCACAGGCCACCTCACTCGCATGATAGCGGGTTTTAAGAGCATAGACCTGCCGAGCTTCTCCGCTAAAGATTGGCAGGCATAGTACACAAATTTTTTCTTTATTCCTCCACTCTCACAGTCCGATGGGAGGGCAATCCGTCTTCACCGGAAAGATATCAGGCAGTGGACCATATTGCCAACTTTCCAACATCGGGTAAATACTAATAATTTCGGAACGGAAAACTCAATATCAATGTTTCAATCCCCCTGAACCTGAACTCGAATCCAGAACCTCGTGTCTATAGCCAAACAAGCTGACCACTAAACCAATGAGGGTCTAAAAGCATCTTCCCTTTTATTGCATAGTATATTGCTGGATATTTCCCCTAGGCAGTCCTTAGTTGCCTTTCCGAATAGAGGCTTTTGAGATGGGCATTACCAAACAAGTAAGTTTGCTTTCACAAAGTAATTCGATACATTATATGCAATAGGATAATTTGGGGTCGAGAAATTTACTAAAATGTCACCCAAATTGCAACAAATACCTTATAAAGTCGATAAAATAAAATATGAGTTAAACGACCTTTCCCTCCAAGAATTATTGACTGAATTCTATAAAAAAACATGGCATTTCACTTTTTTAAACTATTGCTACAAAAATGCCAAAATTTAGCCATATTTGTTTGTGTTTCTATTCGCTATAATCCACAAAATCGCTGAGTCGATAATGATGGGGGTTCATGATCAGAAAGTTAATGTTATAATGTGTAACACGGGCAAATTTGTGAAACATTTTAATTGTATCACATTATTTTATTGTCTATTGAAATACAGCATTATCCGACATTTTATTGCATAATAATATTTTATATTACGTTTAATATTTAAGATTTTATTAAGGGCTCTTTTATTTACACCTTTGCATACATATCTAATGAATATATTTAGAAGTGCCAACCTGCCATCGTGTATGTGGCGGCAACATTTCTTTTTCACACCGTTTATACATAAAGCCTCGCCTGACTGTCAATAGCCTTAGTTTATAAATCCTAAGTACTGACAGACCAAACCAGAGTAATTATATACATAAGTAATTTGGACACAAGAATCTTTTGCAAAATACTACAGAGACAAAAGCAAGCGCATCAGCTACGTAAAATATGAGAATTAAAAAACAGAATATTATGTGTAATGTTTTTTTCAATTTGGCGTCTACCGTGTAATATTTCATTAAGATTAATTAGGGAAAACGCAAGGAAATACTGCATACCGTATTACGCCCAAGTTTTTCTTTTTGAACTTTTCACTTTAAATTCTTTACGACTCTGTCCTTTACATATATTTTTATAATTTGCAAAAAACACAACTCCCCTTCAAATTCCTTACACAATATCCACTTTTTTCAGTTTACTATTTTTCTTTCAGTTTATCATAAGAGATTTCTTGCCCGATTTCTACTTATGTGCAATGTATACGCCTCTATGCGGATATGCCTTTCAGACTGGACTTCGCATTTTTATTTCTTATATTATCTCACTTTTATTTTTAATTATCTCATGAAAGTTTGATGTACTACCTCACTTTTAACGTTAGTCTTATGGAGACACTGCTATAAAATTACTAGTTAATCTTAAGCATTCTTTACAAGATCCCAATTACAAAGAGTTTGAAAGTTCCCATTTTATTAAAAAAAATTGTCAGATATGATGGTGAATCTATTATTTTCTCTGAAATTTCTCATTTTGAAATAGCTTTATGTTTAGTGGTATGCTTGTTGGTTTTTGCATTATCATAATTTTAAAATACATACACGAGAATAAATAGTGATTACTTATAGTGGTTACTTCTTGTCTTGACATGTTATGATATTTTATATTAAGCTTGATTGAATCTCTTTTACTGTGTATGCATAGTTATCCAACCATTTTTTCCAAAAAAAGAAGGCAGCATTGAGGTTATTATTTCGGTTATAATTGAATTTCAATTATTATTGTGTTTCGCTTTTCTAACTGAGTACAAGTGCATAATTGAGGTAACTTAGTTATTTAGTCTTCTTAACACGTATGAAATAAAAATGAAGTGCTAAATAACGTCTCCCAACGCAATTAACATGAGGAATTCGTAAAGCGCGCTGTCTGTAGCATATTGTAAAACGTTTCAATAGTATTCACACTAAATACTGACCAATATGGCAATACACTTTTCCCGCTGTTCTTGAAGGTTCTTACAACCAAAATATACGTTTAGCTGCAAATAATAGGAACAGTTTTGTATAAATAACTAATTTTTTGAGTAGGTAGTGCAACTTCTTCTAATATGACTAACACGTGTCTAACCAAATAATTTTAGTGACGTCATATTCATTGCTATTAAATTGGAAATAACTTTATTCATATATATTTAAGCCTTGTAAAATTATTTAATATTTAACTTTAAATTTGATACCAGATCGCCTTACAAAAATTTGCTACATTTTACCAAACAAAATAACACGAAACAGAATACATTAACCTTACCAAACACTACAATACAGTTCATTTGAATAGTCACATCTTTTTCCCGAGAAATCTATACACATATACGGGATACTTCGTTGAGATGTAAATGGAAAAAGGGACAACCTGACTATGTACTGTAAAATAGGGATCGCGAAGGGTGCGCGCACGCTGGACGCGCCGCGGCGATCAGATTCCAACTACTGCTATACTTACGTAGGACGAGCGCCGCCCGGCGACCACGACGTTTGACCTTATTTAATTAGTTCGTTCGTTTTTACTCTTTGGACATAACACAGCATATTAAATTGTGTACCGTCTAAATTACTGTCGCCATCTATATGATTACGACACTTTATCCAGAAGCTGTGGTGGCCTTATGGTTGAAGATCTAAACCTAAACAAGAACGACTATGTTCTCCTTATAAAATGTTAAGATATCTTTTGCTTGAAATTCAGTCAACCGCCACGAAACAGTTAGTGGGTTGTGGGACGAAAAGTGAAATAATTTCTCGATACAGTTCTTTTTCTTATTCTCCTAAATACAGAGAGCTGACATTAGTTAGCTTGGCAAAGATCCCCTGGAAATATGGGGAAGATCTTTCTTACTCTACGTCGCCAAAGGAATTGGATGAATAGATTTTGAGATCTCGCAATAAATGATAGTTTATCGATTATATACTCTTATTGCGTCGGAATATGAAGAAACCTGTTCTTAGTAAGCGCCTGAAACGCGTAAGGCCTGTGTGTGCAGTATTTCAAGTGATTCGAGCGAATAATTTAGTAATTCTCGTCATGACTCAATAAGATAAGGTTATTAGAAAAAATACAATAGTGAATATTTCCGTTATTTTATTAGTTATTCTGCTATTCTGAACGACAAATCCAAGATATTTATCGGTCTAGACGCTTTTAAGTTACAAAGGGACATAGATATCAGTAACCACGGGCCTGCATATTTTTTCATAGTTCTAGCGTTTTTAAACTTTCTGGTAATGTAGAAAAATAAGACTAGTAAGAAGCTTAGTGCTTTACATTCCGTTGTAACAACTAGAAGCGCACGCTTGTTGTTCTCGGCATTCTCCATCTCTAAACACCTACATAAACGTCGGCAGAGCTATTTATATGTTAAAAGTTCAACCACCTCAAAGCAAGCGTGAATTTCTGCAACCAAAATTACCTAACCATTTGTTCATCACAACTATGTTTCAGAGAAGTTTACATTGCGGCGTTGAAATTCTGTTAGATTGTTGTACAATTTTATTTCCATCCTACATTTTGTTTTAAAATTATGAGAAGTCCATAACAATTCTCGGCAGGAGATCTGAGACTTAACCCTACGCGGGGGTTCGAAACTTCGTTTGTAAGTTGAACAGAGCCAGCCTTTTATGTAACTTTTCGGTAATCTACTTTGTAAATTGACGAATTCAGCACAATGAATAAATACGAAGTATAAATTTCCCATTCTATCTGAAGAATTTAAAGATAAAATATTTAATTTTACACATGTTCCGTTACAAATTTTGTGAAACCGGTATTAAAAAAATGTTTATAAATAAAATAGATATGAAATAAATTAAAACACGATTGTGCTGCCGAAAAAAACTGAAAACACTTATATTTTCATTAGCAGCCAATGTTTGTAAAATTAATTCGAATGGAAAAAAAATGAAAACTATTTAAAAATCTGCTTATCAATTTAACACCTAATAACTGAAAACAATTTTTTTTCACGTTATTGCCATTGTCACTTGGAATGATGTTAAAGATTCTATCGATACCCGTACGTCCAATTTTATATTAGAAATTAAAGTTATTATAAGCAATACATGTTATATGTACACGTATTATAAGGTTAAATCGGTTTACGTGCATAAAAATAAACTCAAATAAGTTTCCAGGAAGATGAGAAGCGTCAAATTATTTTTTTTTGTGTGATGTTTGTCAATTTTTTATATGACCTAAAAAAAGTTAGGCCGTTCTGCGTGGTAATATGGCAAAATCAACACTCACTAACCGTTTATATTGTGCAAAAGGTCACTTTGCTAAACTTGAAGTCAAATGCGAATAGTTTTGAAAATGTTATAACAAGTGAGTGAGTTCAATGGCCTACAAACATCATCGCATTTTAGTATTTCTAATGAAACCGCATTGGTTAGATGGTTTCAACTTTACCACCGGTTTAAGTAAAGACACATACAAGGTGTTAGGAGACGGCTTGTTTTTCGCACTTTCGCACAATTTAGTCGCTTCTTTTTTCACGCACACCGGCGCCGGCCCCGTGCTTGTGTTGACCTGAGCGTCAGCTGATTTTTGGTTTCATTGTTGGTTTTTTTTTTTTTATGTANTTGGCTTTTTTTTTTTAAAGTAATGTATTTTTATAAAACTATCGTTTCAATTAGCAGTAACAAAATGATGGAGCGTAAATAATACTAATATAAAGTTTAAAAAAAATATATTATTAATTCAATCAGGATCGATTTTTTTGTCCCTTGTATATATGTGTGTGTATATTTGTATAAATTAATACAATCTATCTTCTGGTTTACAGTGCAATGAAGATTATGCTGGGCAAACTACCACGGCCGTGGATAGTGGATGATGCAAAAGACGATGGCTATACGGCGCTACACTTGGCAGCTTTCAACAATCATGCCGAGGTCGCCGAGCTTCTGGTCCGCGGGGGAGCACGTCCCGATCTACAAAATGCAAACCTACAAACTGCACTCCATTTAGCCGTTGAACGACAACACACCCAAATAGTCCGCCTGCTTATTGCCCATGGCGCTAACCTTAACATATGTGACAAGGTTCAATTTTCTTTTATAATTACTACTATTACTTCACACTCCCCCTATATATCCCTAGTAATACAGCTCTGTCTTACGCTTTCCTTGTTTTTTCAATAACGCAAAAGATGTCATTCATTCTTACCAGAACATAAATTGTCTTACAACATATGAAAGTATTATTTTTGCCATTTATACTACTACCCCCAAATCGAATTAACTATTATATTTTGATGGCCCCGGATTCGATCCCTGGTATGCCGAATTTAGAAAAGTATTTTCTATATATTTATCTGATATATATATATATATATTTATCTGAATCTGAACTGACGGAAGGCTTCGGCCGTGGCTAGTTATCACCCTACCATCAAAGACGTACCGCCAAAACAAAAAGATTTGTGTTCCGATACGATGCTGTGTAGAAACCATAAGTGGTATATCACCTCTACACAGATTAGCGCGCTTCCGTTTTAGGCTGTATCATCACTTGCCATCAGTTGAAATCACAGTCAAGCGCTAAACTGTAAGCAATAAAAAATTTTATTTTCAATATCCTATCTATCTCTATTTTTAAAATTCATTCAAACCGCTTCAGGCGTTGATGCATGAAAAAGTAACAGAGTGACGCGAAATATTTTCGCATTTATTAATTGAATTATATTATTTACTTTATATTTTCTTCAGGATGGTGATACGCCTCTTCACGAAGCCTTAAGGCATCACACACTTCAACAGCTACGACGGCTGCAAGATGCACGCGAAGCGTCCCTACTAAGTGGCATTGCTCATGCACACGACAAAAAATCGTCCGCTTCAATCGCATGCTTTCTCGCGGCACAAGGAGCAGACTTGACAATTAAAAATAAAAAAGGTAATTACTGCTGTTGTCATTAGAAAAAGTCAATTGTCAATTTTAATCGGATCCGCCAGAGTTTCGGTAAGTTAATTCTACCCAAAACAACTTTTGTAACCAAGATGTAATCCGTACGATGATAAATCTCTCTTAATAAATGTTATCTGTAACATTTCAGGTCAGACCCCTCTGGATTTGTGCCCGGATCCTAACCTACGTAAGACTCTTACAACATGCCGCAAAGAAGGAACTGGGATGACAAGTGATACAACGCCTGAGAGTGAAACTAGCTCCACGAGCGTCGCTGGAAGCAATACATCAATTCAAACAGAAACGCCTGTAGAACCACCCCCCGGTGACCCAACGGCTGATGAATGCCTCGTGTGCTCCGATGCTAAACGTGATACCCTATTCCGTCCTTGTGGCCACATTTGTTGCTGCAACGTCTGCGCCGCCAGAGTATGGAGATTTTATTTAGTTTGTTTGCATATTTATTGTACATAAGCTGACCCGCGCAAATGCGTCTTTTTCAAATGTTTCTTCATGAATGAAATTGTTTTTGCACAAAAATCGTACATCGCCATCTATTAAATCTCACTTAAAATGTTTATTTCTATGTAATGAGTTTAAGAATTGGCTTTTACACAAAAAGCCATGATGTCCTTCCAGTGACAAGCATGGATTCTCGTTCAGAGAAGTCACAGATATGCACCACTACGTTTCCCTCTATAAAGAGAAAGTGATGGATTTGATTGTTCATTTCAATCAAACTTTGTGCGTTTTGGTGAGAAAACCTGTATAAACCCGGAAGTAACGCTGGAGTGTGTGTAGCGTACCAATTCTTAATGCAGCACCGTAGTGGGACTGTGTTCTAAAACCCTCTCTTCTATCAGTGAGGAGGTCTGTAGTGGAACGTTAATAGACTGTTACTTGACTTTTCTTAATATATCCCTCATATATGTATTCATTTACAATTGCACATTTGTCACTAGCTAATAGCATTTTAGCTACCATAGGATAAGTTGGAAATTTTGCCATGCTTTTTCCAGCTTTGATCAATTCTCCAATGTGGTTGAGAGCACCACGGGCATATCATTTTTCCAATGGTATTAGCATTGGAGTAAAGTCTTATGGGGTGGGGGATCCAAAAAATCAAAGTGTATCAAATCATTAATACCCAAAACTTTTAAAGTGTACCCATAATTATTCTTAGAATTTCAGGCGCTATATTATCTTTTAGTTCATATTTGAATATCTCTCCATACCAGTTTTAGAAATAAAATTATGTTGCTTAGCAAATCCTGAATCAATTACCTCATTAAATTTTTTTTAATTTATGTCAGGTGAAAAAGTGCCTCGTATGTCGTGCATGTGTCACGTCTCGTCAACGCGTCGGAGAATGTGTGGTGTGTTCAGAGGCACCCGCTACCGTGGTGTTTCGTCCATGCGGCGATGTCTGCGCGTGTGCAGCCTGTGCTCCTCTTATGAGAAAATGCGTGGAATGCCGAACTCCCCTTCAACCACAACCCACTGCAACATCTGTTCCAGCTGCCTCTGCGCTCCCGTCACTCACACACCCATCGCATCAAAAACACGACAGTAAGTGTTATATTGTCTACGAACATACTTTATATTAACTGATTAACTTATTTATTGTAAGATAAAATTTAACTATAAAAAAAATAAAAAACATATCCTTCGCTTGATGCCGGGCTGATGCGAAACACAGATTTATTAAAAGTCGGACACAGTAAACTCTTCTGCGTCATGGCCGAGTTTTGCCACATGTTTCACATCAAAATTGTAAAATATATACAGGCGGTGGTGAAGGTGGTAGCAACCTTGCACAAGTCCAGGTGAACAAAGGGCAACCCGCGCCTGCGCCTGCCGCGCCGCACCTCATGAACAACGGGTCGCGATCCGCACCGCCCTCGGCTGCTGCGGCCCCCTCGCCGCTGTTACACGGCACCAACCCTCCAACGCCAGCACAACCTGCCGCTGACGTACAAAAATTGCAACAACAATTGCAAGATATCAAGGAACAGGTAATTTGACGATCTCACTAACGTAACAGTACCTGCACGAGTTCGAATTCCAGCAGAACCATTATTAATTAAATTTTGTTTTTGAATTTAATATTTAGATAGAGAAATAGTATATTAAATTATTAAATGACGAGTGATAAATTAAAATGCCAAATGCGATTTCTAAATATTTAAATTACCTAACCTTCAAACGAATTAGCGTAAAAAAGCGCTGCACGTCGTCGTCAACCTTTACATTCGTAAAAATTTTACCCACATGCGAGTTTCACTTCACTAATAACACTGAAGATGTTTCACTTCAAAAATTGTATTTCCTATTGTACTTCTATCTGCGTGGCTATATACTATTAAACTTGAAATAAGTGAAGATAACAAATATTTATTTCGCAGACGATGTGCCCCATATGCTTGGACCGACTGAAGAACATGATCTTCCTCTGCGGTCACGGGATGTGCCAAATGTGCGGTGACCGAATCACTGTGTGTCCTATTTGCCGCAAGCAAGTGGAAAAACGAATTTTGCTCTATTAAACAAGATTATTTTAAATAGAATTAACATGAAACAATGTAGGGTAGTTGGCGATGTTGTCCATTCTGTCGAACCGCATTTTAAAATAAATTTACTCTTAAATTTGAATTTCATACGTTCAACTTTCATTATATTCTAAACTGAACTATAAATTTACAAATTAACTACAAATAAAGATTTCAGAGTCTTTATATCTTAAGTTTAGTCACATTAGCTTATTTCTATTAAGCAAAAGTAAGAGAGATGATTTCAATTTTATCTACAGATTAACTTTATAGAGTGTAAATTATTATTAAAATGTTTATAAAGTTACATTGGTCAACTACCTGATGTGTCTCGAAACTGCCAAAATATTGCAAATTCCATTATATTTACTTTATATATAAATCTAATTTTCCCTCAATATCTTTGAAAGTTGTTAATTTGTAAAATATCTATGAACTGCAATAATAATTTATAACTGAAAATTACATTACGATGATATTTTTTCGATCACTACTAGAGTGTTTATTTAACAATTTGTATAATTTCACATGCAAAACTCTTTATTCAAGTAGGCTCCTATAGGGCTTTGAATCGACAAATATAGTTTTTATAATATATTCTATCTAATTTATGATTAAGATATAAAAGAACGACTAAGAAACCAAAGTAACAAGGGTTCCTTCGCGCCTTGTTCTGAGAAGAGCCCTCTCACCATTACAATCTCATAATTTATTCTGTTAAGATCCCAATCGCTCACACGCTCTATTATCCTCCAAGTAATCCTTCAAATTATAGTACGATTTACTATAAAAAAATTCAATATTATAAAATAGATTAACTGTATTCTGGGGAATTTCAAGTTATTCCTATGATTTTTCTATGTGAAAATAAATACAATATTGTATAAATATAATATTTTTTAATTGTATTTAAATTGTAAGTCAGAAATAATCAAAGTAATGGAAGATATCTTGTAACGTTTTTAATTGTTTCTTTTAGATAATAAATCGATCAATACGTACAAAATCGTTTCAGAGGTATAATCTTTAAGGCAACTGCATTATTATTTTAATTACATTTTTTTAATATTAAACATCATTTAAGTTTATTAAATTATTATTAACTAAATTGTTTGTCTGAAATGATATTAGTAGAATAACTAATTTCTGTTAGTTTATATAAATAAGTTATAATTTTCTTTATAAATTAGTAGTACCATGTTACTTGTGTTAAAACCTTAATTAAGTTTACTAGCTTGTGCCGACGCCTTCGTGTAACATTAGATGCTATATAGTGTTGGGTAGGAGATACAAGTCGTACTTGTATCCCGTACAAAATGTGAAAATGTAAGAGTACCTCAACATTATATTCTGTATTACCTCAAATTGTATGTCCTGGTATTCTACTCCAGTAAACTATACTATAAAACAGTGTTTCTCAACCTTTTTCATTTCTAAATTTTTTTTTATCAAATTTAAAAAATCGCCACCCTGTGTGTGTGGGGCCCACGTTGGGATACACTGCTATAGAGTATAAGTGAGCATAGTGAGAGAAAGAAATGCTACAACACGTAGTTATTGAAAGATTAAAACCTCATATAAATATTTGTAAAAAATTAACTCTCTGATTTTAAGCAGATTTTAATGTAACGAGAGGATCAAATTTAAGTAATAAAATATATCTTAATTTTTTTTACTACACTTATTTGTAAAAAAATGGCCAAATTTGAAACTAACACAAGACGTCCCTACAATACGTCTCGCCTCCATTGAAGTGGGACCTTGTACTTGGTCACAAAAAAAGAGGTTACTCATTTTAAAATCTGACTACCCAACACTAATGCTATAATCTAGATAAATTTCTTGTTTTTGTTATATATGTATGGAGATATATGATTATAATTATGTATGCATATCATCGCAGTCATCGCTGTAAGGATAAGAAGATAGGGCTGAAAGTTTCGATGTAAGTCTTAAAAGTCGGTTTTGTTAAATTGAAATTCGTTTTTACCTACATTGTTTTTAGTTATGGCAATACTAAATAACCTACATGAAAAAGTCGTAGAAGTGCAATAGTAAACATACAAGAAATTTACCAGAACATTTACATTCAAAAGTAATTATTTTTAAAGTTACACATTTATTGCACTTATTTTTATTTGATCTTAAGTGAGGTAAGTGATATGTTAAGTATAATAAGAGTTTACAATAAAAGGCATTTATAATCAACATTTTTTAATTTAAAAACCTCCCATATTATTAGGTACGTAGATAAAGGCCACACCAACGATTTCGTGAATGGGAATACAAGTACACTGCTATGTTCTAATAATAAGCTATCGGTCCAAAAAAAACACTGATTAGTGCTCTTCATCATCTTCATTCATCAAAGTGTCTGCATACATATATTACATCAAATGGTACAAAACTCTAACTAACACAGAGGAAATAAAGCAACTTGTGATACTAAGTATAAGACTCAATACTAATGTACAAATACAGTTTAAAACGACCGTGACATCGATACTTGTCTGCATTTTGTCTTGAGACTTGAGGTAATTTGAAGCGAGATATAAAATGGTATGAAATTAAGTTAGGTAGGTAGATAAGTAAGGGCAAGGGACCACAGGGCGAATAATAAAAGGAGCTCGGTATACTAGAGAGGTCACGTTCCTTTCGCTTGTATGGCTTGTAACTCAACTGACGACAGCTGCAATAAAATTATGTATAGCTATCAATAATTTCGTCGGCCTAGGTGGCGCATTGTTGCGAGTACCTGCTTAGCTAATATAGGGCCTGGTGGGAAGCTTCAGCAGTAGCTATAGATACCACCTTAGCAAAGGCATCTTAGGGAATCGACCTTCTACTTGGTTAGTGTGTTTCCATTTAGCCTGTATGATCATTTGCCATCAGGTGAGAACGTAGTCAAATTTATTACTTTTGAGAGGACAAGATAGTTATTGATGAATAAATAAAAACTTTTAGAACAAATTGAAAATAACGGTTATATTTTGATCAGACCTCGTATATGAAGTCGTGCGTATCCTGCGATCCTTCTGGTCAAATTAATGTGCGTTATACTTACAACAACAAATGTTAAAATTTAGAATTCTACCACTTATCAAAATCGCATTATAATAATAAAAAAAAAAGATATACATCATAAATATTTAAAAAAAAAAACAAATTTTTATATTAGGGGTATCGAAACGATTGTATATACACGAACGAAACGAGTGATTATATACTCTCGCACAAAGCAAGAGATGCTTTTATATACACACACTCAATGCCAACACGTTCTACTGATTTGCACCTTCATTTTAGTTAAATTTTGTGTTTTATATGTATACAAATGGAATCTGTCAGGGCCTTATTTTAAGCATAAAATTAAAAGTCAAACAATGTACGCTGTTTGATTATAAATAAATAACCGCAGAGCAATCGGGCACAAGACAAATATTTACAAACTCTGAGTAGGACGTATTGCATAGCCAACTATAGAATTCCGAGCGATTTCTTGACAGAAAAACGTTATATTCATTTTTGAGAGACTCTTACTGATTTGTAGCAAAATAGCTGACCAACTCT
This sequence comes from Elymnias hypermnestra, assembly GCA_015832385.1. Lineage (NCBI taxonomy): Eukaryota > Metazoa > Arthropoda > Insecta > Lepidoptera > Nymphalidae > Elymnias > Elymnias hypermnestra. The sequence goes on from JACTOM010000070.1 coordinate 1,737,993, forward strand.
CTTATGAGACAGTTAAAATAAAGTTACGTAGTATTTAATAAAACAGCGTATTTCGGACATGAGTCCCAAGGAATAGATAACCAAACTAATTTTTATATATTTACTAACATGCTGTTTAACTTTATTCCAGCGATTACCATCACCCCACTTGACATCGTATGTATTTTTATGTATAATAATAACAAGTACTTAGCAATATTTCGCGTTTCGATTAAAATTGCTTAAATAATTGAATGTGTTGTAAAGATGCATATAATATGTACAAAAAACATTTGTGAAAATGGTGATTTAAATTTGATAGTAGCTGCGGCAGATCAGACGTTTCACTCCAGAACATGACCTACTAAAAGAGAGTATATGTTCTACTAGAAGCTTGTTACTATAACTTAACGGGGGTAAAGTTGCTGTACAGTTAGATTATGAATTTTTATATTTTAGAAGTTCAGATCTTTGAGAATATCAAGAGTCACAAGTACAATTATTTTCTGTGAGATACTATTAAATGGTTTTATAAAATTAAATGTTTTTTTTCCAAAAGGCGAACTTTTATTTTTATAGTTAATTTTTAAAATCATATTGCTTATTGTACTTTTAGTCACCAACAGCCTGGCAGATCGCTCTTCACATAGAAAATACAGCTAGTACGTGTATTGTTTTTATCATAGGTATATTAATCTATTAATCTATGGTATCACAAGTCTGTGCTGTTGTTTAGTTAAGCGATGTCAAATATCTGTCAAAACTGAAATCCGATAAAGGAAGGATGAAATGTGTTAAGTGCAAACTACTTCATTAGGATTTGTAAAAGAAAATAAAGAAAAATATAAAATCATAATCCCTAAATATTATTATGTTAATAATACTACTGCGGAGGGCTTGCTTTAAACATTTAATTTTGAACCATGTTTTATTTAGTCGTTGCTAATTTAATGTGCTTAAAAACAAATCAATTTAGCAATAAATTTCTTTATATACAACAACTGTAACACAACACATTGTGAATTTAGATTTTAAGGTATTGAGAATTCTTATAATGGACAGAGGAAAACGTCATTACTCCTCGTCAGACTCGGAAAGTGCTGAAGAGAATCGCTTAAAAGATTTAAAGGAGCGAGATGAATTCGCTAAACGACTACGAAAACGGGATGAAGAAAGAGTAAAAAAAGTTGTTGAAAGTTCCAGTAAAAGATCATATGAAGAAGCAGCGAAACGCTTAAAATTAGAAGCTGAAGATAGAGACAAAATATTACCCAAACTCCGTATTCAATCAAGACGTAAATATCTACAAAAAAGAAAAGATGATAAAGTTGTTGAATTAGAAGATGATATAGCAGATGATGAATATCTATTTGAGGAAAGCATGTAAGTATTTATTTCTCAATCTGTTACTGTAAGCATATAATTGTTCATCATTATTTTCCTATTACTTTATATTATTCTAAAATAAAAATATGTGGTATGGTAAATATTGATAGATGTTACATTGTAACAGTTGTGGAAAGCGACAAATTTTAAAATCACTTAATCTGAAATATCTTTTATGTGATTATGTTATATAGATTAACAGAAAGAGAAAAAAGGGATAGAGAGCATAAAAAAACAATATTACAATTAGCTAAAGAACATGAAAAGGCACGTGAATTAGAAAATGTGCAAAGATATCATATGCCACAAGATCTTGGAAAGGGAGAAAAAGGTAAAAACCAGCAATATTTCATTTATTAAGAATTTATTATTGATATTTAAGGGCAAACCTTACCCATAAATCTCTTATTTATGAGATCAGTTAAACTTAAATATTGCCTTCAAATTATTAGCACCTAATATGAACTACTTGTATTTTATCTCTATGGTTTTTAAAATTCTTGTTTAAGGAGAGTATATAGAAGTTGATGAAAATGAAAAATTACCACACTCTGAACAAAGGAAATGGGAACAAGAACAAATTAAATCAGCCTTTTTTAAATTTGGTGCTAAAGATGCTAAAGTTGAGGAAGAATATGAATTATTATTAGATGAACAAATAGATTTTATACAAGCTCTTCAGTTGGAAGGAAATAAAGAAAAACAAGAGGATGAAAAAATATCAGAATATAAAAAAGCTAGACTTACTATAGAAGAAACTAAGAAGTCATTACCAGTATTCCCTTTTAAAAAAGCCTTAATTGAGGCAATTACAAATTATCAGATATTAATAGTTGAAGGTGAAACTGGTTCTGGAAAGACTACTCAAATACCTCAATACTTACATGAAGCAGGATTTACTGAAGATGGTAAAAAAATTGGATGCACACAACCCAGAAGAGTTGCTGCAATGTCAGTGGCTGCCAGAGTGGCACAAGAAATGAATATTAAATTAGGTAATGAAGTTGGATACAGTATACGTTTTGAAGACTGCACATCTGATAGAACTGTGATAAAGTATATGACCGATGGTACTTTACATAGAGAGTTTTTGTCAGAACCAGATTTGGCCTCTTATAGTGTGATGATTATTGATGAAGCACATGAAAGAACTTTGCACACAGACATTCTCTTTGGTCTGGTAAAAGATATAACTAGATTTAGACCAGATTTGAAATTGCTAATATCGAGTGCTACTTTAGATGCTGAAAAGTTTTCTACATTTTTTGATGATGCACCTATATTTAGAATACCTGGTAGACGCTTCCCAGTTGACATATATTACACAAAGGCACCAGAAGCTGATTATATAGATGCTTGTGTTGTAACAGTATTACAAATACATGCCACTCAACCACTTGGTGATGTTTTAGTTTTTTTAACAGGTCAAGAAGAAATAGAAACATGTGTAGAAATGTTGCAGGAAAGGACTAAAAGGATAGGTAAGAAATTGAAAGAACTGGTAATTTTACCAGTTTATGCAAATCTACCAAGTGATATGCAAGCCAAAATATTTGAACCTACACCTGAAGGTGCACGAAAAGTTGTACTTGCTACTAATATTGCTGAGACCTCCCTTACTATTGACAACATAATATATGTAATTGATCCAGGATTTGCTAAGCAAAATAATTTTAATTCTAAAACTGGTATGGAAAGTTTAATGGTAGTACCAATTTCAAAGGCTTCAGCAAACCAAAGAGCTGGCCGAGCAGGCAGAGTTGCTCCTGGAAAATGTTTCAGACTTTATACTGCTTGGGCATATAAATATGAACTAGAAGATAACACAGTGCCTGAAATTCAAAGGATAAATTTGGGAAATGCAGTGCTCACTTTAAAAGCTTTGGGTATTAATGATTTAATACACTTTGATTTTCTGGATCCCCCGCCTCACGAGACTTTAGTATTGGCATTGGAACAATTATATGCTCTTGGGGCTCTTAACCACCATGGTGAATTGACTAAAGCTGGACGGAGAATGGCAGAATTTCCAACTGATCCTATGTTAGCTAAAATGCTATTAGCTAGTGAAAAGTGAGTAATTTTATAAAAAAAAACCTATATGATATAAAAGATAAGTAAAATTCTATTAAGATCTCACTTTTGGGCAGTATCCATTGGGCCATGACAGCTCTAAAGACATAATAGAACTATACAATTGATAGGATGCAATATAATTTTTCTCTTCTGTTTTTACAGATACAAGTGCTCTGAGGAAATTGTATCTATTGCTGCAATGTTATCTGTTAACAGTTCAGTATTCTATAGGCCAAAAGATAAAATTATACATGCAGATACTGCAAGGAAAAATTTTTTTCACCTACATGGTGATCATTTAACATTGATGAATGTTTATAATCAATGGGTTGATTCAGATTTCTCTGTGCAATGGTGTTATGAAAATTTTATACAATACAGGTCTATGAAAAGGGCACGCGATGTTCGTGAACAGCTAGTTGGATTAATGGAAAGAGTGGAAATTGAAATGGTCTCAAGTATAGCAGACGATACTAATATCCGTAAAGCCATTACAGCTGGTTACTTTTACCATATAGCTAAATTTTCAAAAGGAGGTCATTACAAAACTGTAAAGCATAATCAAGTAAAAATTTTTTTACTAGAAAATATCAGACAATTTATTTTAATTCAAATAACAAATTTTTTTATGACATCTATTTTTTTCAGACTGTTATGATTCACCCCAATAGTGCATTATTTGAAGAACTGCCTAGATGGGTTATATATCATGAACTTGTATTTACATCAAAAGAATTTATGCGGCAAGTTACAGAGATAGAAAGTAAGTGGCTTCTGGAGGTAGCACCACATTACTACAAGGCAAAGGAACTGGAAGATTCAACAAATAAAAAGATGCCCAAAACTATTGGAAAGTCTGCTGCTAATAATTCATAAACATATTTTTTTAATATGTGTATTAAAAAACACAAACAATTTCTTTCTTTTAATATTTAAACCTTAATTTTGTTCTACAACAAAAGCAAGTATTAAACAAGTAAGCCAAGTATGTGCTAATACAATAAAAATATTTAACATTATATATTTAGCCTCTAAGACATTGGATTTAGAAATCTGTCACTCGTCCTTTTCTCTCCCAATCTCCATATCTTGTTGGTTCAGGTCCTCTAGGGCCACCAACTTCTCCAGTATGAGGATTTATATCATTAGGCCATGGTGGCAGAGCATCTTCCTTTGGGGGTTTCATTTCTTCTTGTTCACCTAAATCTTTTATTGGGGTAGTTTCCCTTAACTTTTTTTTAAATTCTGCCATTCTTTTCGACTCGGTTTTATTCGGTGCCTCTTCAGTCTCGGTAGTAGATTTTTGTGAATACTTACAATTATTCAAATTCCAAAAGGGTGTTACTAGAATCGAAGGATAATTATTTGAAAATTGCACGAAAACTTAAAAACCATGAAAAATTAACAGTAGCTATTTTACCCCTTGGAAAAATTGATTGCACAGGATTACAAAGTCGCAAAAGCTTCATTTTTTTAAATTGATTTTTCTGAATTACGCAAATATGAAATCAAAAAAACAAGATTTTAAACAATCCGAATGTCTGCGTTTAGTTCCTCTATTTAACTTTAGAATCGATTTCTTACATTTGTTTTTTTTACTTTTGAAATTATTTTACCATCTGATACAAAAACTACCGGAACAACAATCTATAAATTATATTTTCTTTTCATGATAGTGTCATATGTCAAAATTGAACATGACACTTGTAAAATTTTATGATGACATATTAACACAGACTAAGTAGAGATTAATAATGATCTTATACATACATACGTAGCGTAGCATCACGCCACATTCCCATAGGGGTAGACAGAGACCACGTCCTTCTATTTGCCACTATCATTTCATTTCTCCTTCGCTTCTTTTATTCTCATTAAACCTTTAATACAAGTTCGTCGGTTTAGAGTACTCTTCACCTGGCCCTTATTTAAAATGTCCTGGATTTGGTCCTGGAACGTTCACCTTAGTCTTCCCTTTCCATTCACTCTTGACTTATAAATCCTTTTTGTCAGTCTCCGTTCATACATTCTCTCTACGTGTCCAAACCATCTAAGCATACCTTTTACAATTTTAGTCACTACATCGTCTTTTATATCACGACGTTCTCTTACCACACTATTTCTTACTTTGTTATTCAGTTTCAATCCACTTATACTTCTCAATTGATTGACTTTTGTGATTCTTCTGCCATACCCAACTTTCACTACCATACATAAGTGTTGGCACCAACACTCCAGCATGCACAGCCAGTCTGGCCTTTGAGACACCATCTGGCTACTCATGAAGGTGTGCAGAGCACCATTTACCATATTCCCTGCATTCACTCTCCTTTCAATATCACTTTCACATGTTCCATATTTTGTAATTTTAGTTCCCGAGTATACAAATTCTTTCTCCTCTTCCACTTGTTCCCCACCTGTCAAAATATTGCCATTCAGGATAAATTCATCTCTTTCTAACACCAAAAAGTTTATTGCGCTTTTATACATTTTTTAGTTATGCAGCGTAAAGAAAAGACCTGATCTTTACATCCCATTTCTCTTCTAAATCCTTCTTGCACGTCCCATATTTTCTCATTTTCATTAATCACCCTTCTAATCAATATCTTTGCTTACAATTTGCCGACGACACGAGGAAGGCTGATACCGCGGTAATTTTTGTACTCCTGCTATGACCCCTTTCCTTTATATAAAAGAAAAATACCTCCTTGCTCCAATCGCCTGAAACTTGACCTTTTCCCCAGCATGCATTGAAAATGAGGTACAGCTGATCTGTTAAATACCCCAGCCAGCCTTCAGCTTTCAATACATACCCTGTCACACCCAGCAGCCTTACCTGATTTCATACCTTTTATATTCCCATCCATACTAATATCGCTATTATTAATCTTATATTCATTGCTATCCACAGAAATAAAGTACTGATTTTACAAAGCTCCGATGTAGTAAATTTCCCTCGGTCATTTCGTATTGATATACAAAAAACTTTTTGTTTGACTAAAATCATTAGAAAGTCTCCTATCACACATATCACTGCATTCTTCTTTTTTCTTTCTTACAGCTTATTTCACGATTACTTTCACCCTTTTTATTTATTCTTGCCTTTTTTACATCGCCATTCGTTGCCTTTTGCATTCCTTGGTTAGCTTTTGTAGCCATACAAATGTTGTACAGGCTGACGTCTAGCATATTTTCTGTATAATGTCAGGTTAGTTGCTGTGATCGCTCCCAGTTTTCACTTTATTGATCACAGAGACAACATTAAATATTTTCCGTTTTGTACATCACAACATTGTAGAAAGTCCTTGAGGTTTGTATGGCCGTGGATATGTCCTCATACACAGCTTCTACATCCTCATTCGGATGCGAACATGTGGATGCGTAAACCTGTTGACCTTCAGCGAATACCGTTTGGTAAGTATAATAATTCTGAGTACGGTACGCTACCATGGTAGAAACGCTGTTAACTTCTACAATCCTATTAAAAGTAAGTAGCAGCCCATTAACGTCCCACTGCTGGGCATAGGCCTCCTCCCTCATGCGAGAGAGGGTTTTTAGAGCATAGATCCACCACGCTGCTCCACTGCGAATTGGCAGGCATATTACACAAGTGTACTCTCTATTCCTTCACTCTCGTAGTCCGACGTGACAGCAATCCGACACGACCGGAGAGAGATCAGGCGCAGGACCGACGGCTTAACGTGCTCTCCGAGGCACGGGGGTGGATCACACCGCCAACTTCCCAACTTCGGGCAAATATTGAGAAAATCTTAATAGAAAACTCAATATTGATTTTTGAATTGGCCCGACCCGGGACTCGAACCCAGGACCTCATGTCTGTAGTCGAACATGCTAACCACTAGACCAATGAGGCAGTTACAATCACACAATCCTATTGAGGACGGATTAACGGAAGAGGAACCTGACACCACCTTGGGATTGGTGTTCACCCTCGCGGTAGTAAAACAAATTACCGGATTTAAGGATTATCGTATCCTCCCCCTCTCGACGGACCTCGGACAATCCTATAATATCCCAGTATAATTTGCTTACGGCTTCTTCGAGCAGAAAGATCTTTACATCAGTCCTCAAAGGTCGTGTGTTCTATGTTGCCAGGTCAAGTCGTCGAGGTTGGCAGCGAAATCTCTTCCGGAGATTCTTGGCACCGCCTGCCCCGCCGTTAACGTATCCAATGCCAGAGACTAACAGGACTCCCGCGGACTGGGGGCCGTTGCGACATTATGTTGATCATTGTACGTGTTTGTTCCAGTAATCACCACGCTTAGCAGGCGGGTTGGTGATCGCAGGTGCTGTCCCTCTCGCACCGATAACGGAGGAATGGATATACCGCCATTTATCGGTATGGGAATTAGATGGGAAAATGTAGGTATTTGGGATAAGAAGAGTTTCCGGGAGTATTTAGGATAGGAATAGGACATTACTGCCGCGGAGAGGAGAATGTAGAGCGGTAGTAAGAGCTCGAGGCACCTGGGGTCTTAATTTAGTAATGGGTCAGGTTTTCTGACATCCTCTGAAAAATTGGTGATGGAGTTTACAACAAATCAATACTGTCATTTTATTACAATCTTTAAAAAGAAAGGTTATAAATCTAAAAGAAACCATAGAGACTAAATATGTATACAATTTTTGTCTATGGAATTATCATATGATCAATGATCTAGGCTTCCTTCCCATTTATTGATTGTAGTAGAAGCATTACGGAGTTATTGTGGTTTAAAGTACTTTACAATCAAAATGAAGGGTTGCATTTTCAATATTGATGCTGGTTATCTAGAAGGATTATGCCGTGGCTTCAAATGTGGCATCCTGAAGCAATCTGATTACTTGAATTTAGTACAATGTGAAACTTTAGAGGGTAAGTCCTAAAAGTACCTTCCAAATGTCTCCTTAGTTTTGTGTTTTATCATGTACTTAAATAAGCAGAGTATCAGATATTTCGTAAATTTTCTGATAAATTACTAAATCAAATTAGTTATATGGTACTAACTACTTATACCAACATTTTTTTCTTTGTCATTGTCCAATATTTTTCCTATTAATCATTGTTACTTAATTGGATTAGAATTTGTTTTTAGTAAATCAGATTAATTTTTTTTAACAGCAACATGTATTGAATGTTTGTGAGGCTAATTGTATAAATTAAACATTTTATTAATATTACATTTCAGATTTGAAACTTCATCTCCAAGGCACTGACTATGGTACATTTCTTGCAAATGAACCCAGTCCTCTCTCCGTATCAACAATTGATGATAAGTTACGTGAGAAGTTGGTTATTGAGTTTCAACATCTTAGAAATCACTCTGTAGAGCCCATGTCAACGTTCTTGGATTTCATTACCTACAGTTACATGATTGATAATATTATTCTATTGATTACTGGGACTCTACACCAGAGACCTATTTCGGAACTTATCCCCAAGTGTCATCCCCTGGGATCATTTGAACAGATGGAAGCTATACATGTGGCAGCTACTCCTGCTGAGCTATACAATGCTGTGCTAGTGGACACTCCACTGGCTCCATTTTTTGTTGACTGCATCAGTGAACAAGACTTAGATGAGATGAACATTGAAATTATTCGAAACACCCTGTATAAAGCTTACTTAGAGGCGTTCTATGATTTTTGTAAGCAAATTGGAGGAACAACTGCTGATGTTATGTGTGAAATATTAGCTGTATGTTTATATCTTTATTATCTATAAAATAGGATAGATAGAATATTCACTTTTGTACAACACTAACATAAAAGAAGTCATATAGAAACTATTTTAAATCAATAGTACAGATAGGCAAAATTATCTCTTATGAGCTATTTGTAACAGAGAACCGAGTTAGGTAATAATATGAGATAAAAAATAACTTATATTTTATAAAGTTAATATTTTTTAGTTTGAAGCTGACCGTCGTGCCATTATAATAACTATTAACTCTTTTGGAACTGAGCTATCTAAGGATGACCGTGCTAAATTGTACCCTCGCTGTGGTAAACTGAATCCAGATGGATTAGCTGCCCTGGCCCGTGCTGATGATTATGAACAAGTAAAAGCAGTTGCTGAATATTATGCTGAATACTCTGCATTGTTTGAGGGTGCTGGAAATAACGTTGGTGATAAAACACTTGAAGATAAATTCTTTGAACATGAGGTAAATAAGCAAACATTAAATTGTACAATAGATATTTGCCTATTATATGTATATAAGCAGTAATTGTAAATTTTATAAAGAAAGATAAATGAAAAAGAAAGAAAATGTCCAGCATGACATCCAAGTAAAGTCATATTTACCTGTATAGGAAGTACATCGATGTCACTGTCTGGGCAGCTGTAAATGCCTCCACCAAGTTTAATCATGACATTTGCCATATCAACACTATAAGCAACATTCAACTGAAACACTTTGCCTCCTGTACAATTTTATTTCATATTTTTCTGCACTCTGTTAAATACAGCCATATATTTTAAGTTGTAAGTCAACAAAAGGTTTTTTAATATTGAAAACTTATTTTATAGATTTTTCTTGCTAACATATAATTTAAAAACAACTAATACATATAATGAGAATTTAATATGATGAATTATTTTTCAGGTGACCCTGAATGTCAATGCATTCTTACAACAATTTCATTTTGGAGTGTTTTACTCCTATCTCAAGCTGAAAGAACAGGAATGCAGGAACATTGTTTGGATAAGTGAATGTGTTGCTCAGAAACACAGGGCCAAAATCGACAACTATATTCCCATTTTCTAAAGAGCCTAACCGGAGAATATTTATTATTTCCAATGTAAATAATTTTCATCATATTTAATTGCAACAATGAAATTATTGTCTGTGGATGATAGGTCCATTGAAAAATTAAAATACTTCTCTTGTTCTAAGTATCCTTCATGTAATGAATGTATACATTCTAATTCTTGGAAAAATAAAAGAAATATATAAATTATAATAATATAGGAATAGTTCAACGATAATTATATTAATTTTAAACAATGCAGAACAAGAATGACTTTATGAATATTTTCTAGAAACTATTTGTTATGCATACAAAAAGGCATAACATAAAATATCAGTTGCTTTCAAAAATATGTTCCTTCTATTGTTTTAAATAATTCCCTTGATTTTGCTTAAAAGTCTTTCTTGCTCTTGGATCCTCAATTGTACATTTAATTTGTTATCACACTGACTTGATTAAATGTCACAAATTTAATCATCTAAAAACGATGAAGGCAGACATTCCTTTTAAATAAAATTTAAGCATATTGTACCTTGTCAGTATTTTTTTGCAGTACACAAATAAATTAATATAAGTGGAAAATATGTATTGAAATATTGACATTTTTTACCATATTCATAATATACTGATTGAGTTTAGAAATAAGCACAAAAATATTCTACTTGTTCTAATACATCTATTGTTGTGTTGCTGTTATGCTTATAAAATATTATATATAATAATGTGTTGTATTTATTGTTCCACACTAGATAATGGAATGTACATAAAAGATAGAGTTAATTAGATGTTTGGGATATCCCAATTTATATGAAATCCATTAAGGCACAGTTTTTGAAGACCTATATTATAACTGGATTTCCACAATGTGTAAAATTTGTAAACTATGTTAGTCTTGGTTAAATAAAATACAGTTTCATTTTAATATTGTCTTTATTTTTCTTATACTCTAATTTCTATTTGTTCTTGTACACTTTTTTGTTTTCTAGCAATTTGTTCATTGATAATATCTGTCATAGGACCTTCATAATTTAAATATTGTTTTAACTTTGGTGACAATATTGAACTATGTTCTTTCCAAAATGTGTCTTTTAACAAGTCATTGTGAACATCAACAATGACTAAAATAGATTTGTCTAAAACTTCACACATTAATGTTTTCCTCATGAGTATTGTACCCCTTTTAAACATCTCTGGTTCACTGTTATAATTAATATTGAATTCTTTAAATAAAATTTCATTTTTATCAGCAGATACAGTCCCACACAATTTTTTCTCTGCCTGAAAAAGAAATCAAAACCTAGAAAATTACACATAAATGCTGATTTTAGAAGCTGTGGTAGCCCAAAGGATAAACATGTGGATTCTTGTTAAAGAGTCAAAAAAAACATAAGTCTTTTTGTGAAGGATAATATAAAGAAACCCTAGATCTCCCAGGAGATTTTCTGGGTTATTTATAAGCAACCTGTCAATTTATATTGGAACAATGTGGGCTTATGCTTTCTAAAACCTTATTCCTCTGAGTTTTGAGGGCTGTGCCTAGCAGGCTAATAATTCTTAAGAAATATACCATGAAGTCAAAAACAATATGATATTTGTAGTATCATATGTTATTTTTTTAAAAGAATAAAAAGAACAAAAATTAATTTATAAAATGGTACTTTTATCACAAAATTAAAAAATGACTGTACATAAATGATTTCTTTAATTGACAAATGTTGATCTCTAACAATGAAAAACAGAATATTACATAAATGTATAACCCATTCTCCTACAAGGCCTGTGCTCATCAGTGAGACACTTAGTGGGCTGCTACTTAAAGGCAATAAATATAGAATTTCAGCATGTGGTGCAAGTACTTTCTTTGCTAGCACAAGCCCCAAGGAAAAAGTGTATTGTCTAATTTGTCAGACTCTTAACTGACGGAAGGCTCCAGCCGTGGGTAGTTACCACTGTACCAACAAAGAGATGTGTGTTCCAGTATGATGCTGTGTAGAAACCATATGAGGTATATTGTCTCTTACCAGATTAGCATGCTTCTATCTTAGGCTATATCATTACTTACCATCAGGTGAGTTTACAGTCAAGCGCTAAACTGTCAGCAATAACAAATATATATATATAAGGTAAAAAATGTACCTGCACAGGACTAAGGTTTCCCTTTAAAACAAGGGCCCAAAAGGTTGTATTATACAGATTGTTTATATGCACATCTGCTTGTCTCCACTTCAGATAATCTACAAGGTTTTCTTCAGAAGGATACAATATTACGCGGCCATCAAATGCTGGCGGATATTTTAACGTTTCTCCATTAAAAAATTTACTCCAGTAGAAAACATATGATGAAGTAAATTTACTGTTAATAGTTGTAAGTAGTTTTGCTGCTCGTCTTTTATAAAGCGTTGAATTCTTTTTAAATATAAAAGAATATTCGTCACTCTGACCATAAGCCATCAAAAGATCATTGAATTCACTCAGGACAGAATAAGCAGCATAATTCATTAGTTTCAAACCTCTTGAATCATTGGGCTTTACAAAATTGTGATCCTCTGAAAACTTATGAAAACATTTACCATCTAATCGTATAACAATCCAAGAATTAGGTAGCAAAGTGTCATCCTGTTCAAAAGTCTTAACATATTCAAATGAACTTTTAGCCATTTTACACAATTTAACATGTGCACTTCTCACTAATAGAGGTAGAGTACAGCATTTAAGCAACATGAGCAAAAACTAATGTTCACTTTAGTAAATGTATATCATAAATAATGCCAATAAGGCATTTTGGACCATTGCTCCCAATAGATAAGATCTACTATCAAGCTATAACGAGGTTTTTTTTTATTAAATTCCCCTTTTCAGCATGGCGAATTCATGTACTAGTGAATGTTCTTAATTCTTTAATATAAAATATAAATACATTATATATAAACTCAGCTTAGGGACGAGCTGAAAATAATCGAGAATATCATCGATATTCTTTTTTTGATACTATCGATTTTCGTTGAGTCAAATACGACATTGAATTTTATCTAAAACATCTATAGCGGCGCGTGACACCGACGCAATTACTTATAATGCTATGTGAATTGTGATTTGTAATATCGAAGAAACGAAAAAGTGACACCAAAAAAGACAATCTATTCGTAATTCCTAATAGGCTTGACACGATCTCTCGTGTCTCGTGTCTGGCATTGTTTCTTATTCTGCCCTGGGTGAATTACTAAGCACACTTTTCAATAAGTAAAATAAATGATAAAACTGCCTAATTATTATTTCATTTGTCCACTTCCAATTATATTAATAGCGTTCCTAAGTAACCATTCTAAAAAATCGAATATCTGACATTTTTGTATGTATATATCCATATTGTAGGAAACTATCGCTTTTTTTTTCCGTTCCAGTCCTTATTCAAAGTAGGTTGTAAGATAAACTTTAAGTTGTATCAACTTTATTTTGTTATTAATAAATAATTGCTCAGACACACGATTTTATTGAAAACATTCGTTTTATCTTCATCAATAACATAGTGACACTTTTTTTTATTGCTGACAGATAAGCGCTCGACTGTGATCACACCTGGTGGTAAGTGATCATACAAGATGGAAGCGCACTGATATGGTTTCTACACAGCATTCATACTGGAACCGAAATCTCTTTACTTGGCAGTACGTCTTTTGCTAGTATGATGGTAACTAACCATGGCTGAAGACTACCAGTTCAGGCTCAAGAAAATGCAATTCCCTAACTTCGCCCTGTCGGAGATTGAACCTTGGACCTGTGCTAGCCGTAGCCACCAGCGAGGCCTATATATTGAATTTCTTATGGTAATAAAAATAAGGATCAAGGAAAGAAATGTTTTAGATGTAAATAAACTATTTAATTTATTTACATTACAAGACTTATTAAGTAAAACTATTAAACAATTACATATATGTATTGTATATATCACCTATATTTATGTAAGTAGTTTCTTAACTTCCGCTGGTGATCTTGTAACTATATTATGAGGTTCAATGTAACTATTATTGGTATCATGTATAGCTTGATACAATTGTTCATAAATAGCAGTTATTACATCAAATGCCCTTTTTTTAACAATCACCTTGTGATTGTGACTTATAAGTAAATTTAATTGAGGCAGTATGAATGCATCTGGGGTAACCAAAAATATATCAAATTTGCTCAAAAAAGACTTTAGTGAAGTAGTATCCATGCCAGGTATTGCTGAAAGAGGTCCATTTATTTTTTCCTGTAATATTGTATAAATAGGTCCCATGTTTAAATTTGCTACCAAAAAGCTTGCTTGCTCAGAAGTTAAGGTATCAATTTGAGCCTCAGATTGTGCCTGGAGCCTCTCATTGTAGTCATCTAAAATAGTGTACAATGAAAGTGTACACTGGATATGATAAATGCAGTTTAACATGTATACAGACATATCACTTGAGCTGAGATGACAAGCAGTTTCATTGATAGCATGTAAAAGAGGATCTAAAATATGTGTAATTATAATTTTTTTATCTGTATTGGTGGTGTCATTTGAGACATTCATCAATTCCCTGAGGAAACTTACTAAATCTGTAACAACAAATGATGGATTTAAATCTGAAGGTGGAGCTTTCACACCATGACTTAATTCTTGTTGAATTTTCCTGTCCAAAGTCAGTAAAAATACATCTTCACTTTTTTTGGCAAGATCATAAAAAGTATCAATCATATGGCCTTTTGATATTACTATTTGTATCATATCTTTATAGTATATTATTAAATTTGTTATAGACCAAAGAACTAGAGGATCTTTATCAGGTTTTAATATGAGTTCCACTCTTACTCTCAGCAATGGACACAAAGCTTCCATAATGGTTGTGAGTGCATTTGTAATTTTTTGGTCCTTGTCAGTCATTGTACAGTACCTAAGTAGAATAGATAAATTTTCCTTCTCAATAGGTATAATCTGGTACACCCAAGCCAGCATATCTCCTACATAACGTTTTGCATCATTAGCAAAAAATTCTATTGGCTTAGATCCATTCTCACCACCTTTAGTTAAAACGTCAATAAATAACTGTACAACTATGGCCTTCCTTGCATTGCAATATTCATCTATAATATTTGAGAACAATACCTGTCTATTTTCTAATTTTTGTAAAGCTTTAGGCACTAATGCATAATTTAGAGAATCTACAATTAGACATGCTCCAATTGTCCAATGATATAATTTTTCAATTGCAGCTTCTTGTTGAAGTCCAACTGTTTCCATGATATCAAATGCTGGTGTTTGATACCAGCATCTTACAAGACTTCTGCAGTTTTCATTTAGTTTTTCAATATGAGACAAAGAGTTAAAAAAATCTATAGTAAGCGGGGAAACATTATAAAGGTTCCTACTTTGATCTGAAGACAAGTGAAAGTTCTCAACAAAAGCATTGACCCATAATAACTTTTTCTTAGTTTTTTTTCTTTCATCTTTCAGTTTAGTTGTTTGTGCAATTATATGATGGGTTTTGGTTTTAGAGTCATGTAATCTGTTTGACATATCGTTAACTGCAAAGTCTAATGAATTTAAGGAATCAATCAGTACTTGCAGTTTATCTTTGACTTTATTGTACTCAGATAAAATAGCTTTGTTAACCAACAAATCCCTTTTTTCTATCTCATTTACTAATATTCTCCTGGTATAAGCTGAATTAGAAGAACATAATCCAGAAACAGTGTATAAAGCTTCACTATTATCAGTTATGATGTGGCTATCGAAAATTTTATTAATTTTTTGTCGGATGGGATTGTTATAAGTTGCATCCATGTTCAATAAGAATTAATAACGTTACTCCACTTACTAGTTATTAAATGTTAATATAATTATCCCGTAGAAAAATTATTAATACTATTGACCAGTCAAAAATTATCGCACTTATACTATCATAATACTAAATAGGGAAGTATCCAACATCGGAAATAATCGATTAATCGTCACTAGTTACTTTAAATTTTAGATATTTAGTGTAACAAGTTGAATATTCTTTTTTTGTATCAATGTTTATTAACTAAAACTCCTGCAAACAATTAAAAATTAAACCAAATAAAGGAAATAAAGTTAAATTATTTCAAATTTAGGTAACCAATCTTAAAAATATTTCGAAGAATCGATTATTTTAAGTGAAACTTCATAAGGCACAATATGGAAAATTTCTCGTTACGCGTTACGCGAGGTTATTATATGTTTGCAAATGTCTGTTGAGTCTTTACTCAGTCACACTTAACCTAAGAAATATTATGACAAATTAATTATTTATAAAATAAACTTGTAATATAATTATATTACAGAATTTAATACAATATAACCCCAAGATGGTATATGAATTAATATTTCATATGAAAATCAAATGTCAATATTTTATTAACCTTTTTATGGCCCTGTATTAATATTTAATATGTGATAATAAATTTAAAAAAATTAATCCAGGCGTACTAGATTTCGGCAGTATGTCTGACGCGCCTCCGCCACAAATGCACTGTTGGTAAAGCTGGTCGTTATTATATATAGCACTTTACTGATACATATACTTCGAAAATAGCGTAGCAGTAAATACCAGCCAGTAGAAAAAGGTGCTACAAGAATAACTATGATATACCAAAATGAACAGTATGATACATGGGATAGTATNAACTGTTGGTATCTCATTTCTTCTCGTTTTCGTCCTATAATTTACTGAAGCTAACTGCAGAGTATTGAGTTCCGCCACCATCACGAGAACTAAGACATAAAATTTGAATGTAAGGGATTTATGTATGTCCTACTTTACGCGTTTTACTCTCTGACATGGCTTTAACTTGCATAAGTTATATTGGCAATTTTTAATTTAAGGTATTTAAATAATCTAACGGGAGAAAACACGGACCCCGTGGTTCAAACATCTCCGGACACGATTCAATCAAAGCACCGTATAGTAAATGTTCCTCGCGGCTGTATCTAAAGTACATATTGTACTTATGATAGCTGATCCCCGATAAGAGATGGCACTTTACACAGAAATGCTGCTTTGTCAAAATATTTTGTAACTCTTAAAATGCAATCTAACGTGGTAACTGGAATTTTTAGTTAATCTGTAGCGGTAACGATTTTCTATTTACAAATACTTAATCTGTGAATGTTAATATTCTAAGTTCTAACCTAATGAATAGTACTTTTAAGTAATTTTGTTCCGTAGAAAAAGATTTCAAAATGGGATCACGGCAAATTACGGAGAAATCGTTAATGATGTTAAGATCTTTACCTAGATTGTCATTAGCAAACATACGTGATAATCCAAAGTCTAAGCAATATGTAAGATCTTCAAAGTAACTGATACTTTTTACATATATTATGAGTAAATAGATAGTTATCAATTTATATATTGTTTTATATGTATAGCCGAAGCGAGGTCGTGCACAACATGCTGGAGATAAACATGGTGCAGGTAATAAGGGCTCGGGGCAAAGACAAAATTATATGAGACTTGGTTATGAAACTGGTAACAATCCATTTTATTTGAGAATGCCTCATGAACCTTATTATAAGGGTCATCAGTAAGTAATTTTTATATATCTACAATTATTTATTAATTCAGTTCTATATTAATTTATTTTCTGTGATACATACATAGCATCACACCTCACACCTAATTCCATTAGGGGTATGCAGAGACAACGTCCTTCCACTTGCCACGATCCTTGCATATTTCCTTCGCTTCTTTCATTCTCATTAAACCTTTCATACAAAGTTTGTTGGTTTAAAGTATTCTTGACTTGGCCCTTATTTAAAATGTCCGGGATTTGATTCAGGAACTTTCGCCTTAGTCTTCCCCTTCCAACTTTCGCATTCACTTTGAACTCATAAATCCTTTTTGTCAGTCTCCTTTCATACATTCTCTCTACGTGCCCAAACCATCTAAGCATATTTTTCTCAAA
Source organism: Elymnias hypermnestra (assembly GCA_015832385.1). Lineage (NCBI taxonomy): Eukaryota > Metazoa > Arthropoda > Insecta > Lepidoptera > Nymphalidae > Elymnias > Elymnias hypermnestra. The sequence continues at coordinate 1,756,131 of JACTOM010000070.1, forward strand.
TTTTAGTCACTACATCTTCTAAACAACAACATTCTCTTACACTATTTCTTACTCTGTCACTCAGTTTCAATCCACTCATGCGGATGAGATTATAAAAGCGATAAAAGGTATGAAATCAGGTAAGGCTGCTGGGTATGACAGAGTGTCAGTCAAGATGCTGAAGGCTGGCTGGTGGTATTGTGGCAGCTCAGCTATATAGCCTTTTAAATATATTCTGGAAGAAAGGTCAAGTCAAGAGGATGGAGCAAGGCTGTAATTGTCCCTCTATATAAAGGAAAAGGATCACAGCAGGTGTGTCAAAAATTAACGCGGTATCAACCTTCTTAGTGTCGTCGGCAAATTGTATGACAAGATATTGATTGAAAGGGTGATTAATGAAACTGATGAAAAAATATGAGACCTGCAAGCGGGTTTCAGAAGAGGAATGGGATGTAGGGATCAGGTTTTGTCTTTACACTGCATAACAGAAAAATGTTTGACTAAACACCAAAAAGTTTATTGTGTCTTTATAGATAAAGCTATAGAAAGAAAAGGCCTATGATCGAGTGGTAAGGAATGACCTGTGGTCAACGTTATCTACATATGGGGTGAGCAGTAGTCTGATTTAAGCCTTGAAATCTCTCTATAAGGGTTCTAGTGCTTGTGTCAGAATGAACAGGATGTAAACGAAGTGGTTTCCTGTCGATGTGTTGCGTCACCATGGCTGTTCAACCTATTCATGGATAACTGTTTGACAGATTTAAAAGAAAGTATGTATGGGTTAAGAATGAATGAATTACTCGTCAAATGTTTACTCTACGCTGATGATTAAGTAATACTTGCGTCATCCGCTAATGAGCTACAGAAGATGGTAAATATTATGAATGAAGCTTGGAAAGGGAAAGGAATGAAAGTGAATATAAACTAAACGAAGGTTATGCTTTTTGAAAGAGATGAATGGCAATATTTTGATAGATGGGGAACAAGTGGAAGAGGTGAAAGAATTTGTATACTTGGGAACTAAATTTACAATAGATGGAACATGTGAAAGTGATATTGAAAGGAGAGTGAATGCAGGGAATATGGTAAATGGTGCTCTGCACACCTTCATGAGTAGCCAGATAGTGTCTCAAAGGCCAGACTGGCTGTGCATGCTGGAGTGTTGGTGCCAACACTTATGTATGGTAGTGAAAGTTGGGTATGGCAGAAGAATCACAAAAGTAAAATAAATGCGGTAGAGATGAGAGCGTTGAGAAGCATGAGTGGATTAAAACTGAGTGACAGAGTGAGAAATAGTGTGATAAGAGAACGTTGTGGTATAAAAGAAGACGTAGTGACTAAAATTGAAAAAGGTATGCTTAGATGGTTTGGGCATGTAGAGAGAATGAATGAAAGGAGACTGACAAAAAGGATTTATGAGTCAAGAGTGAATGCGAAAGTTGGAAGGGGAAGTCCAAGGCGAATGTTCCTGGACCAAATCCAGGACATTTTAAATAAAGGCCAGATCAAGGGTACTCTAAACCGACGAACTTGTATGAAAGGTTTAATGAGAATGAAGGAAGCAAAGGATATATGCAAGGATTGTGGCAGGTGGAAGAACATTGTCTCTGCCTACCCCTATGGGAATGAGGTGTGATGCTGCTATGTATGTATGTATGTTCATTTCTTTTTTATTTCAACTATTTTTAAGTAGCTATAAGATTCTTTTTACTAATCTTAATGTAATTTAGGTTTTCTGAAAGAAACTTGAGAAGAAAAATAAGTAACTATTCTATATGTTGTTACAGTCATAAACGAGAGTATCCGCCACTAGCACTTATTGATCTGCAGAAGATGATAGACACCAATCGTATTGATATCACAAAACCAATTGACATTGCAAGCATTGTAAAATCAGGGCTTTATCATTTCTTTCCTGATCAAAAGCATTTTGGTATAAATTTGACAGATGAAGGAGTTGATTTGTTTTCTGCTCAAATAAATATAGAAGTTCAGTGGGCCAGTGAGCCAGTTATTGCTGCTATTGAAAAGAATGGTGGAGTTATAACAACTGCTTATTACGATCCACACAGCCTATTTCTTCTCAAAAATCCAAAAAAATTTTTTGAATCAGGTCAATCTATACCCAGAAGGATGATACCTCCTGCAGATGCTATGGAATATTATTCTAGTGCAGAAGTAAGAGGCTATTTGGCAGATCCTGAGAAAATTTCTGAAGAAAGGTTAAGATTATCTCAAAAATATGGATATAGTTTACCAACATTAGAAACATTTCAAAATTATCAAATGTTAACGGAAAGAAAAGACCCTAGGCAAATATTTTATGGTTTAGAACCTGGCTGGGTAGTCAATTTAAAAGATAAATGTATATTAAAACCGAAAGATGAAGAATTAATACAATTTTATGCGACATAGGATAAATTATTTACATTAGGTTAAAAATAGGAAATATGTTTAAAACAGAGATGAGATATGTGTCAAAATGTGTATGTAGAATGAAAATTACATTTACTTAATAAAATGCTTAGTTAATATTTGACTTTTGTTCCCTTTGTCCTGTGAAAATTTAATCTTTTATAATTGTATATATAAGTGTAACGGCATTTCAAACTAGCACTTTCAAGAAGTATCAACTTGGTCACTTGCGATTTACTACAGTAAGTTACAGATGAATATATGAATCTGACCTTTTTATTAAATATAATAATATTATAAAGAGGAAAGATTTGTATTTTTGTATGTAACGAATAAACTCAAAAAGTACTACCGATTTTAATAATTCTTTTTGCATTAGAAAACAAACTATATTTAGTACTAGATTACTATAGAAATCTTTGGAAATTCCTATTAAAACCAACCGAAGGTGTAAAAATTAGCCATAAAATATCTTTCATCGCATACGCTGCGAAGAGTATTATGATAAGACAAAATAATGTTCGACAATATTATAGAATATATCAATATCTAGAAAAAACTTCACGAGACCATGTCTAATTATTGTAGTTACGTCACTATAATTTCTTTTATACATTTAACAAATTGATAGAAATGCCGATCAAAATCAGACCGTGTTATCGATACCATTTATAAGTTTTTATCCAAATAAATAATTTAATATTCAAGACTGTCTCAATACTTTTTATATTATTGAAATCGTATATTCCATTCAAAAGATATCATGAAATTAAAATAAAAATACATGCCGGCGGCGGCCGCCACGCAGCACATCGAGTAACTAACTCGACTAGACGGGCAGTGCGGGAGAAGGGGTGCACCATTATGAACTAGGTAGACGGTCGGCTCCTTACGTAGTGGACGCAAGCGACATTGAATATTTCGCGTTTTTTTAACACATTTTTATGCTTCACTTAAAAAGTTCTTTTCAGAGCTACTTAGTGATAGTATTAGGAATCACACTTTTTCATAATATTTGTCAATTCATGGTCGTTTTAATTATCGTGCTTATAACTTTTTATGTTTATACCTATTTATGTTTACCCGTGCGAAGCCGGGATGGGTCGCTAGTATTAAGTAACAACAACTATGTTAATCTATTTTATATTTACAGATAAAGCTCCAGAAGCTAGTTGTACGAAACGTAACTCTCTTATACCTCTTCTCAACTTCCGTTCGCCTCGCCCAATCACAGCTCAATCCCAAAGTCAAGTGTATTTAAAGAAGGTTTACTTTAAAAACAAAATTTTCTTATAACAATTCTCAATTTCTTTTAATTCGGATCGCGCCTACTATGACCACGCCCGCCAATAAAATCCGCAATGGAATTGACAAGCCAAATAAGGTATATCTGTTCTCAGGAGTGGGTATGTGTGGTTTTAGAAATAAAAGGAGATTTATTTAAATTTGCTTTAATATTTTAGAACGGTTTACAGGATAGTATATTCATTGGCAAAACAAATAAAAATAAAGATGTAACAAAATAATTTTCTAAACATTTGATCTGCGCAGGAAAAGTGGGTGGTATTCATCGACTCAATGCCTACGATTCTAAATCAGAACCTTTCACGGCATGGCACTAGTCCTCATACATATTCTCCTATCATCCTCAATATAAGTACAGAACGGTAAAAAGACTCGCGACGAAATAATCAATCGGTACGTATAATACGGACATATATACACACTCATTTCAAGAAAACACAATGTTACCGTTGAGCTCTTGAACACATTACCCATTTGCTTTTAACAATAGATCCTATCTTAAAAATTACAGTTACTATTATCAGTCAATGATTCGCATCTCGCCGATGGCTATTTAATCGATAGCGGTGATCAAGAGCTGTCAAGTAACGACATACGTCTCATAAAAATCTTGCATATATCGCGCAAACATCATCCCTGTCAGTGATGCTCACAGACTAGCAAACACTCAAACTACGAATTAAATTAAAACAATTTGTTTTACATTTTGCTCTCATTAAGCTCTTACAGTCCTTAAAAAAGTGTTGCTACAACTAGTGTTACTGGAAAATAGAGTCCACGCTCGATATCCAATATGAGTACTATCACATGAATGTTATACATTCATGTAATACGGAATCACGAGCTCGAAATACTTCGAAACGCTTCAAGGCACTGATGAAAATAAAAAGTAAATAGTTTCACATTAAAGAAATCATTATTGTCTGTTTTTCTAATTCAAAATTCATAATTTATTCACAAATTACCAGAGAGCTGTCGAATTGCATGCACCGATTTGATGGATTTAACGAAACTCTTTATTCTACCTACACCTCGTGGAATTAACAATATGAAAAATTAAAAAATAAAACAATGAAAATCATTAGGGTTCGCCTAAGGTTAATAAACAACAATCAACTGAGATTCCGATCTAGTTTAAAACTATGAAAACGGTGTACATACAATGGATAACATCTTTACAATAATTATAACTTTGTCAGTGTTTTCGTGAGGCTAAATTTATGCCAAAAAAAATAGCTGTTAATTACATATGTACAAAATGTGAGCAGGAGAACAAAGGCATTACTGTATTTTTGTTCAGCACACAATATCCAACAGTTGTGATTAAAATCGAATAAATGTTATAAAAATACGTCAGATTTCAATTAAAAAAAACTGTATGACTATATAGTAGCGGAACATGTTAAAACACTGTATATAGAAAATATAAATTTTAATACAAGTATGGATATAATTGTGATGAATAAAAATAATTTAGGCACCAATATGGCGTCCTTTCGTCTCGCTCGTAACTTCGATGAAACCTTATTACACCGATACCAATATCCTTGTCAGGAGCTGATACATAATGTCTAAGTTTACATAATATGTTAATTCGTACATACATCTAACCGAACATTCCTCACCATTCATTGTATCTTTCATATTTTACAAAAACAATAATTTATAAAATTCAAAATCCCTTGCAAATGTGCATCATGCCTAGAATAACATACATCCACTTTCATTCGGTCCCTTTCGCTTCACATAAGTAAAGATACCACAGCCACTGTCTGTATCTATAATACCAAATAGGAAAATGCTTTAATATTTTAGTTACGAATATTACGGAAAGATTACGGTGAGGCATTACGTTATATTTCAAGTGATGCGCTAGGTGCATTATAATCACATGTGGTAACAAAAAACAAAATTACTCCCAATTATAATATCTTATCAAACAAGCTTATATCGCACGCCTTATAACAATGTGAAATGTTTCCAATGCCATTTTGACGTTTTCGTACCAAAATGACACAATTAATTACCTTTAAGGTCTTAATTTTATAAAATATAACAATAAATAATTCACAATTTTAAACTTCATTTCACATAAATATGCTTCTCTGATTTATTTCACGTTATTATAAGAGTGCCAATTGCATACATATTAGTTATATATGAAGCATGTTTATCAATAGTAATAATATAATAGATGCAATTATATAAAATGTCTATGCATCGATATTATTATTACACTACCTATTCAAATACATAGGAACATATATTATACATGTAGATATATTAGATATTATCAAGATAAAAGACAAAGTTGATAATATATGCATGTAAATAAAACTAATAAAAAGCAACTCTCAAGGCTTAAATTAATGCACCTAACGACTTAAATAATGACATGATATGACCTCCCAATAATGCATTTTATTTTACCAGCAATAAGTTATTTGAAACTTCGTTACATCACTTATGTTCTTTGATGTTTCAAATCTGTAAAAAACATTATTACATTAGATTAACTGTTTACTTCTGTTTATTACATTAGAGTAAATGTTAAATATATCGTGTTTATAGAGCTTGATGATTCGGATTTCAGTTAGAATAATAGGGTCCACTATTATTTTAATCGGTCCTAAGCGCGGGTTGCGATTTCATGGATATATATTCAACAAAAATTAGGGAGACATACATGGGAGTAATCTCCCATGTATGTCTCCCTAATGTTTAAAGGTTTTTTTTTCATGAAATCCAGTTTTTATTTTTTAGAGTTGAAAGCGCAGGTAATTTAAAAATCTTGTTTTTTTATAATCTTACGAGATAATATGACTATGGCGTTATAAATATGTTTTTATTTCTTCTATTAGAATTGTGTATTTCGCTCTTTTTTCAGTGTGACTGCATGTTATTAGATATGTATAAAATTTTATTTAATATATATTGTTACTGCACTGTGAGAAATGATTTTTCTTTGAATTATTATCTAAGAGGATGCAATCCTAATTTATATATGACAGTCATTGCCCTTTTCTGCAATATAAACGTAGTTTCTATGTCCGCCGCTAAATAGTATGCCATAGGACATATTGCGAAAAACACCATATTGGCAGTTTCAATATCAGTGTATTACTATTACAGTGTACTATATTGTCCTACTTTTCTAACAGAAAATGCAGCAGAATTAAGTTTACTTGTCAGTGTCTTAATATGGGCACCCTCCTTGAACTATAAACATTAATTTACGTACCAGCTAACTAGGGGTGCTTGCTGCTTCAACTTGCGGATCTCCTTAGTGGCCCAGTTAGCGAGGGTCTTTGTGCGCGGTGTTCGGGAGAGGCGCGCTGACTGCAAGAGTTCCAGCAGCTGCCTCGTCTCCAGCAGCGGAAGGACCCGCAGACCGAACACCGTGCACAAGTCACCTGTGAGCCCCGCTATCACAGACATCTGTCCATCGGTACGCTCAGGTTCAGCGGCGACCTGATTCATGAAGTTCACAATTGAGGTTACGTGCGGCTCAATTAGGGTAACATCACCTTGCACCTGTAACAAAAGTCAAACCAAGAATTAAATACCTGCGACATCGAAATTGACATTAAGTGGTGCCGCAGCGTTATTAGACAAAATAAAATCTAGACTATTAACTAATTATATGCCGCGTTCGAATTTACGCGTTTTCTTCATCCAAAACTGACATGGTTTTACTGATTTAATAAGCATTAGAGCCAAATAAAATTCACCTCGCCAGAAGAGTGGGATTTGAAATCCTCCCTGTATGAGTTTTAATTTAATAACTTGAGTATAAGAAGAGTTACTTAGTATATATATTTTGTAATTATAAAGACAATAAAAAAAATTTCTAGTTTTTTATTGAAATGAAGTTACATTTAGGCGCATGAGGGCAAATTTTTTAGGGATAAAACGCGTGCTAATCACGTCAGAAGATGTGCAGCGTTGTTTATGCTAATTCGTTTGAAGGTTAGGTAGTTTTAATATTTACAAATAACATGTGGCTTTTTAATTTGCCAAATTAAATATACTATTTTTCTTAAAATATAAAATAAAAATATTACATAAATTCTCTTTTCTAAATTTTTCATTACAAAACAAAATTTAATTAATATTTTCTAATAATGACAAAAAACACGTGGCATTTTTATTTACAATTCGTCAATTGAGAATTCTATAAATTATTTGTACTCATTTACGAGACTTTTATTTTAATAAAAGTTAAATTCCTAACACATCTTCTTTTTCCCTCCATCTAAGCTTCGGAAATCGATAGTTGTAGATTTAAAAATCAGTTCGCCAAAGAAGCTTCACTTACATGTGTAATTTGTATGCACGTACTTTTTAATTTTTTTTTAATGTCGAAAGCGCAAATTATTCATTCAAATAGTTGATACAATATCATTTCTCTAAATCAAACAAAAGTTATACCACCATAATAAAGGACGAGACAAATTTACTACATTGTTTTATTCGCGTCACTGTCCTATATGTCGCTCAATCGCCTTATGGGAGCGAAAATGGTCCGAAAAGGTTAAAATGATGTATGATATCATAAAATAGTCTAAAAAAGTTTTTATTTTATAAAAAAATCCTCTTGAAAGGGTTAGGTTTGTTAATCTCTTTGCCATGCCCCAAATGGGAATGTCATGGATGGAAGCCAGGTGTAGTAATTGTTAATTGTTACATACCTCGCCGCTAGTGCCTTTTAGCCCTTGAATAATGCCAGTATATGCTTCTAGCACACTTTCTCGCAGCTCACATAGATATTCTACTAAGTCATAGTCATTGCGGTCTACTTGGGCGTTGCTGGCCTACAAATAACATTATATAATAAGACTATCTATTACCTAAAAGCTGGGACATGATATAATTCAAATGGAATGGTATGATTTCATAACATTTATAACCCTATAAATCAATACAAATCATAATGACGTAGTTTCATTTAAGATAATTAAATTATAAGGAAATAAAATATACTTATGATAAAAATTAATTACATTAAATATTTATAAATTGTGTTCCACAAAATATCTCAAATGCCAATGAATTCAATTTATTGATATAAGACAATACATGTTTTACAAGTAAAACCTGGAACATCCTGAACATTTGTAGAAGAATACACACCTGTTGTAGCATTTCCATAACTACTTGGAAATAATTCTTAAAATCCGGCCCAATACTGAGGGCTATATCTCCAAACACTGATAGAATTTGTGGTTTGACTGAACGATGAATTGATGGGTCTCCGAGGTTCTGCAGCAGGAGTAGTATGATTTCATCACAATAAGGCAGCACCTGCAAAATATTTATCAGGGAATTCAACATAGTTGTGTTCATATGGGTAATATTTTACATATGAATAAATAAAAAGTTTATGAGAAATACAAGAACCACCTTTAAAACAAACTGTCCCTAATATATGCTGTAAAAAGTGAAAAATAATTACGAATTCTTTTTTAGAGTTCTTCATATTCTTATATTCGGAGTCGGCGTCGGCCAAGGTAGACATGTCCACTTGGCAGCTTCAGCGTCGCTCGAACCTATAGCTATATATGTAGGTACCTATGGTAGTACGTTAATATTTTCCATAAACTGTCCTACTGGAACTCTATTTAATGTGAAGTATTTTCTGATTATTTGATTTCCTATATTTGAATTGAATCATCGGGTAGTCTACCATATACAGTAGTATGAACAGCAATGCCACCGAAAACAATTTTTAACTAAATTTCAACGAAATATAACTAAGCTACTCATACTCTCATAAAGACACCTGCACACATACAAACCCTAAATAGGATTTCATAACATTATCATCTACCACATATATATTTCTCATATATCTTAATAATTATTCATCGCAAATTGTATCATTAATCCAGTCAATAGTAAATTATATTTTTTATTTCTCTTTTCCTTCGTACACATCCACTACTTTGGTTTGAAGGATGGTGATCATCCATTGCTTAGTAATTAAAAGAAATCACACTTACCTTACTCTTTAGTGCACGACAAATGTCACCTGTAACACCCACAGCTGCTATACAAACTTGATGTTCTTGGTGGTTTTTAAGACCAACATATAAGTATTGTTTAAAAGCATCCATATATTTAAGGAAACCTTCACCTAACACTTCTACTAGAGTAGATACTGCCATCAATGCATCTTCTTGAACACCACCAGCTTTACCAGCATTACCAGCAAACATTGTCAATAGAGCTCTCATAATAGTGTCAGATATATGCGGGGCATCTTCAGGTGTCATTTTACGTAAGACTGATTGTAGTGTTGCACACAAAAGACTCTGGAGATCTATCAATTGTGATCTATCAGCTTGACTAGAAATGTGGTTTTCCATTTGCAGGACCGTTTGCAACCTTTCCAATATAACCATTGTTGTTTTTTGTACGGTCACATAACAGTCGGTTGGGGAGTTTTTAACCATCTCCATAAGGGCTTCATATGCAGCAGACCGCAAGTTATGTTGGACTGCATCTTGACGATCTGTAGTTTCTAGTAAGCGTTCCACTATATAATCGAAGTATGTAGACATGCAGTAAGTTTTTGGTTGTTGTGAATCGCTGCATTCTGCTACTTCATATGCGGCCTCTGCCAATCCAGTGAAAGCCCAACAAACATTAGCTGCTACACGAGGTTCACCCTTGAGTCCGTTCATGAGACTTTCTAATAATGGTTTTAAATATGTATCATTAATGGCCGCCTCTGGTACAATTTCACAAATTCTACCAAATGTCCAAGCGGCAGTATCTCTTACTGCAACGCTTGTGTCGTACATGGCTTGGATAAGAGTAGGCATCGCTTCTTCTACAAGTGGTTTTAGAGTAGTCGATTCTAGACCGCCTAAAATAGAACCGAAAGCCATAACAGCCGCTTCCCGGAATCGCCAGTTGTCACTTTTTATATTTGATTGAATGAATGGGAGGACATGGGGAACAATTTCATCTTCACAACAGTTAGAAAGGAGCATTAAACATACTGAAGCAGCTTTGGATGGGTTCCATTCAAGTTCATCATCTGAGTCTTCCTGTTTAGTTAGTTTTTGCATTAAAACTGGGGCAATATATTGTAATGCTCCTCTTGCATAGAACCTTGATGTTCTGGCTGGAGGACGGCCTACAAAATGAAAACTTTTTGAATAAATTAAATTTTATATATAAACACTTTATCTTGCACTTCTATTAGGTTTTTTTTTTAATTTTGTTTATATATTTATACCCTACCTGCTTCACTTGCCTCTGCCATTTCAATTCCTAAGTCTATTTCTTCATCACTGACATTTGACCAAAACTCTATTCCTTGTAAAGAGATTTCATCTATATCAGATTTCATGGCTTCTAAGGTAATAGGAAAGAGCGCTTGACTCATATAAGGTTCCATAAATTGATAATATAAAGACAATATTTTCACCTAAAAATAAATGCAGAATGAAATTTTAATTTCTATGATATATGGTAGACATTTAGGGTGTTTATTTTGTATACCCAAAATACTCTGTTTTAGAAATTTTTTGTAATATTATGATAAAAAGAAAGCAGTATATTTTAAATATAACTTAAATAAACTGACTAGGACAGTATACTAACCAAACACTGAAGAGCTGCTACACTAATTCTCATATCAGTGGACTGTGTTGCCTCACAAACAACTTCCATAATAAAATTTCTCTCATTTTCTTTATCAAAATTTGCTCTTGTGAATTCTAGTGAATTGAGCAAAGCTTGTGTTGCAGCAAGACGGACATGAGTGCTAGGCTCAGTTGATCTCATCCCATGTATAATAGCTGTCAAAATTGCATTACTTTGTTCTGTCAACACTTCAGCATCTATTTCTTGACAAATATAACCTTAAACAAAAATATATTTTTAAATCAACTGGCCCAACCAAACCATAATGTGTCATGGCAATGTACAATTCTGTAAAAATCTTGAAATTCTTCACAATATTGTGTTGTAGTTACTAAACCTATTTTTTTTTTTTATTGCAGATAGATTAGTATTGGCCTAATGATACAATGTAAGGAATGCAAATCCTTTCTTGTAGATTGGTTACTGGCTATGGCTGAAGGCTCAGACAATTTGGAAAACTCTATTTCCTAAATTTTCCCCCTATAGGGATTTGATCTCAGGGCCTCTGATACCGAAAGTAGTACTAGCTCCATTGCACCAACAAGGCTTTAAAATTACTTAGAATGTCTGTCAATAATGTTTACATGCTAATAAGATAAATTAATATTTATAAATCCAATGTAAGGAATGTTTATAATAGAATGAGAGGGCTGAAATCAATACATCACATATGTTCTTAAAACATCCTAGAATCATTAGATAATGTAGAACTGTGACCACCATGACCTTTTCCTCAGGGTGGTTTTTTTTATACATGTTTATTTTAATTTATGTAACTGTTTTATTTGTGAGGTGATTGACAGTAAATTATATTTTTGTTATTTATGTATTGAGGACCGTTTGTATAAAATTAAATATATATTCATCACAAGGTTTTGCCTCAGTGGGATCTCTGCTGCTATAGCAATGGGCTATAAGGAGAAAATTAAATATGTAAAATGTACTTTAAACATTGCAGAGATTTAAATTAATAATAACCCATCTATAGGGTTCCAAATAATGTTTGTAGATGGTTGATTACATTGTGGAATAGGTTTTGATGTTGAGGTCTAGTACAACACTGAATAGGATGTTGACACACTAAGTTGAATTTCATCCCACAGTTAGTAACCTTAGTGATAAAGAGCCTTAAGAAACAGAAGAGGGATAGTCAAATATTACTTCAAAGCAATACACTTGACATTGATAATAACCTAATATCTAGCCTACATTAAATATGTGGAGGGTGAATAAATAAAATATAGGCAATGTGAAAAACAGCAATTTTCTTCATTATTATAACAATTCCTTAAAGTATTCATATCAATTTAGGGAAATCAGCACTCAGTAATCATCTACATGTTTAAAACTCAAGTTAATTGTGTTATGTAGATTTATTTCCAAATCATGTGAAGATGGTTTAAGACTAAATTAATCTAAAACCATGTTTGTAAAATTGCCTTTTTATTTTAACCACTACCCATTGATGGATGGTCGAAAGTCTATAAGGAGCATCGATACAAATTTATTTTGTTGTAAATAGTTTTAGAACCAGGACATTTATCAACTTAAATAACTTACCGATAGCCTCTAAACTTGCTTCTTTCTTTAGTTCAGTTGACTGAACATTAACTACATTTTCTACCAGGATGGGAATAAGACCATTCCATTGTCCTACACCAAGTTCGGCAACTGCTACATAAGCTACACATTGTGCAGCAGAACTGGGTCTACTATTCTCAGTACCAATAGCAGCTAAAATCTAAAATGACAAAAGATAAAACCTTACAAAAATGTTCTACTTAAGAAATCATTGTATTTGGAGTTATATGCTTGGATAGATAGAAATTTCATGTGTGTACTAGCATAATCATTTTACAAAATGAGAAAAACCTACAAAAAAAAATTGTATTAATAATTTATTTATCAATAAAAACACAATTGATACATTTTGACATCTATACTCCTGAACAAATTTTGATACCCCTTGAAGATAGCCATAGGCTAGGATTCTATACATCATTTGTGCAATAAAATTATTTAAAACCCAGTCTCTTTGAACAAGTTAAAATTATTATTTTATAAGGTAATGTTACATTTTTTTTAATGTAGAGCCTTGTATCTTCAGGTAAATCTAGCCATCTCTGCTGGTAATTCTGTTTAAGTGTAGAATCTTTTGAAGTGAGATGATTTTTTAACTGCAAGCCAGCAGCCATTCTAGCCACCTGGCTATTACCACCTTGGACCAGAACATCTGATAACATCTTGATGAAAACTTGAAAGTTGGAAATGGCTGCATGGTCAAGATATTTTGCTGCTGCTTCTAATTCAATACGATCTGTAATAAGTAATGTTTTAATTGCCTATCGTCATACCTTTAGATCATTAAAATTTCAAATACGAACATCACAATTATCACTATGTAAGGTTATGGAATAAAATTATCAAAAACCTGTCAAGTATTATAAAAAAACATCGTCATGAAAGATATGAAAAGAAAAACTCTAAATTCTGTAAGATAAAGTATGGTCCAGAAACTTCCCTACATGACGAGTCCAGTAACGTGTTACGTTATCTTTGCAAGCAACCAGTTATACTTTTACATTGAGTAATATAAAACCCAATATTTAATCTTACAAGTTTTTGTAATGGAATTAGTATGTTAACTAGCCATTAAAGTTTGTGATACGTAGGTATTACAAAAGTCAGTTGACAATAAAGAAGCGCCATGCTCATAGAATTGTAGAAAGCGTTACATACCTGGCGATATAGTCTTTTCTAAAACTTGTATCAATGTTAACGTCGGTTCTGTAATCATTGTGTTTTATTGTTTTGCTAAATCAACTTAGAACTATCTGAAAACTAATAACCGAAGAAAAATTGGTAACCGGCACACGATGAAAGAACACTCAAATTCACAAATTTTATATGTTGAGTATAGATTACAGAACTACATTACCTTTACTCTATGATGCCTAGAGTATAGGGATAATCGATATACATCAACAAAACATCGATGTTTTGAATAAGAATAAAATATTGAAACTTGTCGTAAGAGATAAAAGAAGGCAAACTTAATTCAACCGTCTTCAACGTATAATAAATCAACACTTACACCTGTGTCCATATAGGGTAGTGTTGGGCAAACTGAGGCCATGGGCACCTCCACTGACGGAAACCTTGGACCCTTTATTCGTGGAAAGAACAATGGATACATTATTCCCTAGTCTCCAAAATAGTTCACCTTCAGAATCCGAGGTATCGGAGGTTTCGGAGGTATCGGAGGTATCGGAGGTATTCGGAGGTAAACGAGTTCGAGGTATCGGAAGGAGAACTTGATAAAGCCATTTTGCGTCTGCAAACCCGAAATACAGCCCCGGGTCCAGATGGCATACCTGGCCGAGCTTTGGTACTGGCTCTGACAGTCTTAGGTTACAAACTGAGACGACTTTTTAATAGTTGTTTACAGCATAGCGTATTTCCGTCAAGTTGGAAGCAAGCCAAAGTTGTCCTCTTGAAGAAAGAAGGTAGGGCTGCGGATTCTCCTTCTGCTTATAGACCTATATGCTTGCTGGACGAAACAGGAAAACTATTTGAACGGGTCATTGCCAACCGCTTAATCAATCACCTGTCATGCGTCGGTCCTGATCTGTCTGATAATCAGTTTGGATTTCGGCAGGGACGCTCGACCATAGAAGCTATCCTAAGAGTTCGTGACTGTTCGGACCGGGCAGTGTATGATGGTGGAATAGCGTTGGCGATAAGTCTAGATATCGTCAACGCCTTTAACTCTCTACCTTGGGGGGCTATATACAGGGCACTTACTTACCACAATGTGCCTCTCTACCTTCAAAACATAATCAAGGCTTACTTGCGTGATAGGTCAATTCAGTACGTGGATCGAAACGGTGTAATACACACGAGGGTAATAAGCTGCGGGGTTCCTCAAGGATCCGTATTAGGGCCCATGTTATGGAATCTGGCTTACGACGCAGTCCTGCGCACTGTACTTCCTACTGGCGTGAATATTACCTGTTATGCTGATGATACCCTAGTGTTAGCGCAGGGAATAAGTTTTAAGGAGACTGCGAGGCTTGCAGAAACCGGGGTGGCATACGTAGTAGCAAAAATAAACGAGCTGGGCCTGCAGATAGCTCCACAGAAAACAGAAGCACTTTGGTTTCATAAGCTCCCAAGGCGATTGCAACCACCTCAAACAAGCATCCACATTGGTGACGTTGATGTCCAGGTAGATCAGTGCATCAAATACTTGGGTCTTACCTTAGACGGCCGCTGGGACTTTGGCGAGCACTTTCGTCGCCTGGTACCAAGAATTGAAAAAGTTGCTGGTGCAATGCATCGCTTAATGCCTAATCTTGGAGGACCTCAAGAAGGAGTCCGACGTCTCTATGCAGGGATTATACGATCTATGGCTTTATATGGGGCGCCTATATGGTCTCACAGGCTATCAGGCGTCCGACGCTATAGAGCTATACTTAATAGCGTCCAACGCAAGATGGCCATTAGAATCGCACGAGGCTATCGCACAATATCGTTTGAGGCGGCTACTGTCCTAGCGCGCTTTCCTCCACTTGACATTTTGGCTGACATGGAAACGAGGACATATCACGCAACACAAATAATTCGTCGTAGCGGTATGGTAGATACAGGGGTGATCAAGAGTCTCAGACGGCAGTCGCATCAACAAGCATTTAACGATTGGCGACTTCGCCTTAGTGATGAGAGGAATGCACGGCAACGCGTTGTCGGTGCGATCTTGCCGTGTTTCGAGGCCTGGATGGAGAGGTCGTCAGGGAACGTCACCTTTAGACTAACACAGGTCCTGACTGGACATGGATGTTTCAGTCAGTATCTGTGTAGGATAGGGCGCGAAGCGACAACGCGGTGTTACCACTGCGGTCACGAGTGCGACGATGCACAGCACACGCTTGCGGTGTGCCCTGCATGGGATGTCGAGCGGCGCATCTTGACAAGCCAGATTGGCGAAGATCTCTCTCCACTAACTGTAGTTGCAGCCATGTTGATGAATGCCGATGCTTGGAAGGCGGTGCTCTGCTTTTGCGAAACCGTCTTGGTTAAAAAGGAGACCGCCGAGCGAGCGCGAGAGAGGTCCGATCCATCACGGAGACGAAGACGCAGGGGCAGAATGGTTGCGTAGCAGTCGTTCAACGCTTCTCTTGGTGAAGCGTTGAACGAACGGGGTTGCGAACGGTGAGAGTGGGGGCCCGCACCGTTCTGTTGCAGACAACCCCGGGAGGAATGTAGCTTACGTGGCCTTAAGCTAAATTGCAGTCAGACCACGGGATGTGTATGTCATCGCACAGTGGCGGCACCAGACGAAGGTTCCCACGGACATCCTGAAGCCACTTTACATGTGCCGAGGAGGGCCACCGAGGGGGTTTTAGTGGGTATAATCCTACATAACCTGGCCTTTCCCCCAAGAGGCCGGGTATCTTTAGAAGATTTCCCCCCCGTGAAAAAAAACGCCTGTGATCTCAGCATGAGTGTTGTTACTTTTTTCAATAACAAGAACCCTGACGTTATTATAGGTCCAACAACTACTATTATATTAAGTTGTTTGTTCAGTAGGCTATATAATAGATACGAGGTATTTATATCACAGGTTTAGTATATAGAGATTTATGACAGACACTGACTATGAAAAGGGTGGTATTAAGTTAATATATTAGAAGCTCAAACTGAAGGCCAGGCTAAATGGTCTCATACTTTCCATTTTCCATTAAAATGATCTAAAAAAAATCAATCATTGTTTGATTTTTGTCTACATATATACAGATTAATAACATTCATTGTTAAACTCCTATCAAAAAATAAATATTTGTAAAAAATTGTAAAAAGTTTGTTAATATTTTTTCTCCCATACTAACTTATAATAAAAGTAGTTACATTCATATTGACATAAGTACTCATAAAAAACGAGTTAAAGAGCGTACTGCCCAACTCTATCACACTGCTTCTTTAGTACTTGAAATTATTATAATAATCCCTCACTCACAAATATTGATTACTGTCAATATTTTTTAGGTTATGTTATGAAAAATTGCACAAGATTTTAATTTCCTACATATTGCTTTCGTTCTGAAATTTAAGAAAGATTAATTTAATTTATGATTTTAAAAATAAAATTTAATCCCGCTAGCACGTCTATATTTTAATCCTTCTTCTAAATCCCGCTTGTACGTCCCATATTTTCTCATCAGTTTCATTAATTACCCTTTCAATCAATATCTTTGCATACAATTTGCCGACGACACTAAGAAGGTTGATACCGTGGTAATTTTTGCACTCGTAATTTTACATAAAAAGATCAATTAATAAATAATGATCATTGATTTGCATTTAAAACCAAAGATACTACTCGGACATACATATGTTATAAATAACAAAAAATTAAAACTAAACACCAATAATAAATCTAAAAAGAAAGTGCAAAAATATAATAAACCTAATGTTGAGTAATATATTATATATTTAATAGTTTCTTTTTTAAGGTATTACGAATACTACGGCGTCGTTTACATCTGGGATTCCCCGCGGCAAACTGCATTTTCAACGACCTTAAATACCTAGATCATATTTTGGTAACGTCAAACAAAATTTTTAAAGAATTTTTTTTAAGAATGTGCCTTTTGTGAAATATGAGATAAAAATTTATATTAAATAATTGTTTTTGCTACCGAAAAACATTTATTCTATATAAGTTTTTCTGTCGATGTTTATCATACATCAATTTCTCTAGGTCGATGTCAACATCGATATTTTTCTAATATCGATCATCCCTACTAGAGTATACTTAAATACCGTTCAATAAGAGCAATAGTTTTCATCATTCATGTTAAGAATTACCGTTTTTGAATTAGAAAACTAATAAGGTTAAAATATGTTAAAGCAAACTAAAAATAATAATTAAGCTTTTTAGCCCAAATTGTTAGTATACAAATAACTTTAACTATGTTAGTGAACATAATAATACAGAAAAGAAATTAAATTAAACTAATTTAAATAAAATTAAATTAAATCAAATTAAAATGAAAAATTTGAAAATACGGTAAATATAAAGACCTCTTATATACCAGCTGAGGGTTGTCCCCAGGTATCATTTTGTGTTGCTCGTCAGATGAATAGACAGCCAATATGTGAATATAGGGCTAGGCATCCCACAAATCTTTTTAAGTATGCTGTTATGCGAGCCCCTCATTCTCTCCCAAAAAGAGGCAATACGTGCCCTTATAACAGCATAGAAATCGGGCCTTCCAATTCAGTAAACATGCCAGACGCGCTGCAATATCTGGGTAAACCCATAAAAATGCGTCGTTGTATTGTATGCGTATTGCCGTGTAGGATTTTTTGAGAAAATTTGTCTAAAGTTGAGGTATAAAAGCACTGGCAATACGCGATGAATAATGTTTTTGTGTTAAACGGCCTTGCTATATTTGTCGTATCTTCGCGCTAGCATATTACACCGGACCAAGAGTACTCTCCTTTCCCTTTCAAAATCGCAATCATCCTGTAAGCATTCAGTAAGAATATGGCCTAGGTACTTGAATTTGGTTACAATCCGAACTGCTGTGTGTGTGTTAAAATTACCTCTAGTACCCTCTACGGTCCCTTACCTGCCCGAAATACCATCATTTCTGATTTATTTACATTATATTTCAGTCCATGAGTAATTGCATAACTCTCACAGACTGAAATTAGTTTTCTCAGCCCTTTTCATTAAAATCTTATTTGTGGAAAATTACAGTACGTTGCAGTAGCGCAGCCTTATGTTTTACTAGTTCCTGATAAATAAAGTTTAGACGAATTTGTTAATTACATATACGGACAATTTTAAGGTATAACGTTAATTATATCCTCAAACTTCGGAAAAAAATGAGTAGCCCAATATGCATGCAATGCAAACGAAGCAGATCCTGGTATTGATAAATTCACAACTACACTTTATAAAAATAAAAAGACAATAAGTTTAATTTTAGAAATATATTCATGTATAAATCTTAATAAATGTGTTAATTATAATGAAATATGTTTTTCGGGTATTGACTTTTTATTCATCACAAATTTGAGGAGTTTTTTAAAAATTCTTCGATACTTTGGCAACCCTGTCAAACAGATAAAATATGAATTATGCTAATATATTCTTTTTCAAGTTGACAGGACTTATGCCCTAACACTGGGTGTCTAAAATAATTCAAAATGGTATTTAAATCTTTAAATTGTTGTTGAATCATACAGTACTATCTTTAAATTAACAAAAGTTTTCAGTGATATGGATTTTGTGATATCAAACAACTCTATATTTTGTTGCTTAAAGATGTTTTTACTTTCAGTCGCTCGTTATCCCGGATAAGTTCCAACATATTCTTCGTATCATGAATACGAATATTGATGGCAAGCGTAAGGTGATGTTTGCTATGACTGCAATTAAGGGAGTAGGCCGCAGATACTCCAATATTGTGTTGAAAAAGGCTGACATCGATTTGGACAAACGTGCCGGTGAATGCACAGAGGAAGAAGTAAGAAACCGTTTCCTCTTTATCATTATTTTGATACTAATTTAATAAAGAAATTTATTTTCTATGTAATTTGAGAAGGTTAAGACGTTTTACACCTATTGTAAGTAATGTTTATTATTTTTGTCTTTATTTGCTGCAGGTCGAGAAAATAGTAACCATCATGTCCAACCCAAGGCAATACAAAATCCCAGATTGGTTTCTCAATAGGCAAAAAGATATTGTTGATGGAAAATACAGTCAACTTACATCATCTAATTTAGATTCAAAGTTACGTGAAGACTTAGAGAGACTAAAGAAAATCAGGGCACATCGAGGTATGCGTCACTATTGGGGTCTTCGTGTACGTGGACAGCACACAAAGACAACGGGGAGACGTGGTAGAACTGTTGGTGTGTCCAAGAAGAAGTAATCTTACAATAAACAACTTTGTCAAATATGTCTTTCTTTTATTGTTAGTGCAAAATTACTACATAATATTTATGCACTCAGTTAAACATTTTCACTGCCATAATTGAATATTGATAAACCATGAAAATAACCTGTTTTTCAAAAAATTAACTTAATAATAATTAAAATCATCATTAAATATGGTTAAAAAAATTTCTTTAAGTGGAAGCAAGAGCAATAACAGCTCTTTCCATTAGTACCTATAATACATTGATTTGCTTGTAACTCAATGTGTGCAATCACAGATCTGTATAGCAGGCACATTGTGCTAGATGTATAGAATGGTGTAACCAGCATGCCAAGTGTGTTAAACAAAGTTATTTTTCCATACTAAATCTAAAATTCTAGTATTAAATCATCTGCTGGTAGGATTATAGGACTACATTTCAATATCAACATTGAGTAGTGTTCAATATTGACAACATGTTATGCTATGCAATGCTCAAGTGCTTCTTTTCTAGTTTGTTATAAATCATAAGTTGCTAGATATTTCATGTTAGATCAATATTCAATAATTTTGCTCAAAGTTCACCAGGAATAAGTGCATTTATTCTACTGTGTATATTTGTAATGTGTTTAACATTATCATCTTTACTTATGGTTAAAACAGCTACAATAATTAGTTTCAAACTGCAATTTCACCTTCACATTAAAGAAAACTACTTGTATGTGTAAATATGCACATGGTCAAGAACTAAAGTTTTGAATAAAATAACAAGTCATTGAAATTGTTTAATTACTGTAAGGACACAATTTATTACTTAAAATGCTAGAGTTAGGATGGAAAACAAATCAAAGTAATGTAATGTAAAGGTTACAGAATTAGCTATTAAATATACATTAACAATTTGTTTAGGTTGTGTGTTTTTAAATTGAATGTTGCTTGCAAAAGCTAAAGAATACAAATATCAAGTTCAGTTCAGTCGACTAATCAAATGTATATTTTGGTGTCACATTTATATTTTTTCTAAGGGTGACATATTGCAAGTAAAAAAATTTTAGGGGTTGTGATGTTTCATGATTTATTTAAGAATTTACACTATTCTTATTATTATACATAACTTAAAAATTCATTCATATTGTGCTATAAGAACCATCATATAGACTCCTGCAAGTAAGGCAAGAATTTCTTTAATTGACTGTGAAAGTTTATTATTGGAACCATCCAATAATTCTGGAATGACAGACACTGTAGCAATATATATAAAACCTCCAGCTGTGAATGGCAGAATGAGAGAGGAAACAATCCCATCTCCAGAACCCTTTAGGTATATTGAGATGATGGTACCAGATATTGCCCCAAAGGCTGTTAGTAATTGTAACATCATAGCTTTTTTTCGAGAACATCCAGATTGCACAAGTATTGCAAAATCTCCAATTTCATGTGGAATTTCATGAAGTAATATAGTGATAGTGGTGACAAGTCCTATACTTTGTCCAGCAATATATGAAGCTCCAATTGCTAAGCCATCAGTGAAGTTATGAGTAAAATCTGCAGCAAGATTTAAATATCCAGCAATTTTTATTTCATCCTTATTTTTGTTTGTCTTTTTCGATTTGTCTTCTGATTTTTTTTTGTCATTACTATGAGAGTGACTGTGGCCTACATCAAATAAGCGTACAGTTTTCTCTACAGCTAAAAACGTAATGATACCACCAAGTACCCCAAGACCCACTGTCATGTCATGAGGTTGATGATCATTCTCATGAGAATGACTGTGGCTGTGACTATGGCCTTCACCATCGCTTTGAGACATCAGAGCATGAGGAATTAAATGTAAAAATGCATCCCCAAGTAGACCGCCAGAAGCAAACGATAGCAAAACTTTTAAAAGTGGCTGCTTTTCCACCGTGCCATCAATTGGTATGTAGAATAATATAAGAAATGGCACAATGCTAATAAATATAGTTGAGCCTAATGCTTTCACATATAAATCGTAATCAGATTGAGGCTTTTCTTCTCTTTTTTCATTAGCATTTTTACTGTATTTATAAGCTGGTGATTCGTCTCCGTGTGAATGTGAATGTGTATGTGCAAAGGAAGTGGCTATCGCACAAGCTATCACTATGCAGAACAAAATCCTTAAGTAGGGTTTATGCATATTGTTTGATCACTTTTATTATTTATCAATTTTGAAACGTTCGCGTTCGGCTTTCTTCTTGACAAATTTTTCCTAAGTCCGACGAGTGACGTGCCTCGCACAACTTGACAGTTAAAGGACACATACGTCATACGTCGCAACATGCATGTAAAGTCTCAGATTAATAAGAATATAAATAAAGAAATTAAAAAAATAAATACTACGTCCTATTTTTAATTTATATTATCCCTTAAATGGGATAGGTTTTATGGAATAGTTTTATGTCAAAGTTTATGTCTCACGGTTAATATATTGTTGTTATAGAAGTAAAATATTCTGTGCTGTGTTTCATCATAGAGACTAGAGAGAGGAAAAATATTATCTATCATATTAATTATTATTATATTCTTTCTTGTCATTTGCTTAAAGTTAAAGCAAATATAGCGTTGTTGTGGTTGGGACTTGGGAGTAAATCATTAATATAAATTATGTACATTAGAGGATAATAATTTAAAAATATTTCTTTTAGGTTTTATTATACTCTCTTTAATGTGTATAAATTGTTAAACGACATGTCCTAAGACAATTTCTTTTTATATTGAAAAGTTTTTGTAATGCAAAGTAAGTATTTTTTTCACAAAAATGTACTGTAAATTATTTATATTTCAATAACTACATTAAGAATTTTGTTTATTTGACCATGATATACGTTATTACTTTACAAAAGTTAATGGAAATGTACTTCCTGAGTATATTTTCTGTGTTCTATATAAAAATAATTTGAATTATTATTTATTTAGACAATATGGAAAATGCAGAATCCAGTACAAGATTGGGTGAGGAGTTACCACCTACTTCTTGCTTCCATCCTGCCACCAAGACACATCGATTTATCGGCCTTGTCTTAATGTGTTTTCTTTGTTTTGGTAAGGACAAGTATGATTTTTTTGCAAAAATATTTTATGATTACTTCTGCTGTCGTGACGAATTTTTCTCTGTTCAAATTGAGTCATATTTTGGTATTTTTAGGTGTAATTTTATAGTATCTTTATAGATTATCAATATAAACACGAAATATATCAGTCTGTTTGTTATGTTTTCACCGACCAATTGTTGTAGTCACTAAACAAGTGATAGGTAGATAAGAAAGGAAAAGCTTATAGTAAAAGTGAGTATCATAAGGGATGTAGGTCTGTAGAAGATACAAATTGTTTAAACATCAGCATACATACATAGCATCACACCTCATTCCCATAGGGGGTAGGCAGAGACAACATACTTCCACTTGCCACAATCCTTGCATATCTCCTTCCATTCTCATTAAACCTTTCATACAAGTTTGTCGATTTAGAGTACTCTTGACCTGGCTGTTATTTAAAATGTCCTGGATTTGGTCTAGGAACATTTTCCTTGGTCTTCCCCTTCCAACTTTCGCATTCACTCTTGACTCATAAATCCTTTTTGTCAGTCTTCTTTCATTCATTCTCTCTACATGCCCAAACCATCTAAGCATACCTTTTTCAATTTTAGTCACTACGTCTTCTTTTATACCACAACGTTCTCTTATCACACTATTTCTCACTCTGTCACTCAGTTTTAATCCACTCATGCTTCTCAACGCTCTCATCTCTACCGCATTTATTTTACTTTTGTGATTCTTCTGCCATACCCAACTTTCACTACCATACATAAGTGTTGGCACCAACACTCCAGCATGCACTGCCAGTCTAGCCCTTTGAGACACCATCTGGCTATTCATAAAGGCGTGCAGAGCACCATTTACCATATTCCCTGCATTCACTCTCCTTTCAATATCACTTTCACATGTTCCATCTTTTGTAAATTTAGATCCCAAGTATACAAATTCTTTCACCTCTTCCACTTGTTCCCCGTCTATCAAAATATTGTCAGTCATCATGGATACATCTCATTCAAAAAGCATAACTTTCGTTTTGTTTACATTCACTTTCATTCCTTTCCCTTTCAAAGCTTCATTCATAATATTTAGCATCTCCTGTAGCTCATTAGCGGATGACGCAAGTATTACTTGATCATCAGCGTACTAATTCTTCTCTACTCAATCATAGGAATAAACATTAGAATAATAAAAAAATGATTTGAAGTTTTTTAGAATTATGAAGGGATAGAATGAATTCCTCAAATCTGCGACTGCTTTTTTTGTAGGGTCTCCTCAGAGTGCAATGGAACTCTTGTAACTTTAGATTTGAAGTCATTCTTTATCATTATGGAATTATGATATTTCTTAAAATTATTGAAGATCTAAAAAAAACTATATTTGAGCATACAATGTATGTAAATACTATAAATACCTATTTGAATAAATAATTTTTGATTTGCTGAATTATTGTAATTAGCAAATAAAAGTGTTACATCAATATATTGTAACATCTGTTTTAACTAAATAGGTAGTTATAATAAAATTTAATGTTATAATCATCTTTTGTTTTAGGTTCCTATTTCTGTTATGATACACCAGGCGCACTTGCTGATAATTTCAAAAGTGACTCACATTTAAACACATCACAGTTTGCTCTACTTTATTCTATATACTCATGGCCTAATGTTATATTGTGTTTCATTGGTGGTTATCTTGTTGATAGGTAGGTATAAATTAATATTGTAAATTATATGAATTGCAATTGATAGACTGTTTTCTGATAATGTTTGAAGCTATTCCCCTACATTATTATTTATGTATATGTTGTCTTGGGACAAAATTTCTGTTACATTTTGTATAGAAATAAAATTTACAAAGCATCATAAGAAAAAACTAACTTATACATCCATATATTGTGTAAACTTTTATTAATAATATTAGCATTTCAATAAAATACAAGTTGCATAACAGTGCTTACAGTCAAATAATTACTGACTTTTGACCTAGAAAACTTTATGATTGCTTAAAACAATTTAAATGTTGAAATGTATGGGCAAACATTTTCACACTTGATATTTTATGGTATTTGCTTTTGGGCATCCGTTAATTTATGTGCGATGTTCAGCGACAAAAGAGGGACTTCAGAGGAATTTTACCTAATTTAATTTAAGGGAGAGAGTGGTTCTCAGCAAATTTCCTTTGAATCGTAAGTTAATTTGATTGCCATAAAGCAACACAACTACACTTTGATTGTTTAGCAGCCAATTCTATGACCGTTTTAATATATCCGACACAATAATATATTAAAATACACTAATAACATGTTTTTTTTAAATCTCACATAAGATTTTTGGGAAAGGAGTTGGATAGGCTAAATATTACAATATTTCACTTGAGTGGAAGAATTTGCTTCCTTTTATCATTGTTAAAATATAATTATACATGAAATATATCGACGGCCTCGCTGGCGCAGTGGTGCGAGTATTCGCTTAGCTAGCGGAGGTCCCGGGTTCGATCCCCGGTAGGACGAATCTAGGAAATTGTATTTTCTAATTTGTCTGAGTCTGGACTGGTGGGAGGCTCCGGCCGTGGCTAGTTACCACCCTACCAGCAAAAACGTACCGCCAAACAAAGAGATTTGTGTTCCGGTACGATGCTGTGTAGAAACCGTAAGGGGTATATCGCCTCTTAACAGATTAGCGCGCTTCCATCTTAGACTGTATCATCACTTACCATCAGGTGAGATCACAGTCAAGCGCTAATCTGTCAGCAATAAAAACAAAATAAAAAAAAATATCGTCATATAATAATGCATGTTAAAATAAATTCACGCATGTTTCTAACACTAATGCCCTCCACTGTTGTCCGCTGTTTCTATATGAGTCAAAGTGTAATAACATTTGAGGTAATTCCATGTGATTAATTTTAACATTTTTGAATGGGTTTTGCAACAGTTTTTTATATATAACATATTTTCAGATGTTTTGGCGTACGGCTGGGTACTATAATATATATGACGATTGTGTTTATTGGAGCAGTAGTATTTGCATTTGGAGTGTACATCAATGCATACTGGTTAATGATACTAGGAAGATTTATATTTGGGTAACAAATACATCACTTCCCGGTCTTATCTAAATGACTTTTCTTATGTAACATTTAAGTTTATTTTAGAATAATGACCTTTTCTCTAATTGCGAAGCCTTTAGATTGAAAAGTTGAGTTTTTCTAGATCCGACTTTCTTATAAAGGAC
Organism: Elymnias hypermnestra; assembly: GCA_015832385.1. Taxonomy (NCBI): domain Eukaryota; kingdom Metazoa; phylum Arthropoda; class Insecta; order Lepidoptera; family Nymphalidae; genus Elymnias; species Elymnias hypermnestra. The sequence continues at coordinate 1,782,703 of JACTOM010000070.1, forward strand.
TAGCGATATGTTGTTCAATTATCAATCGTTAATAAAATACTTTTAATTTATTTACTCAACAGTTTAACCAACTTTTAAAAAAAGGTGGTTATTAATTCGTCTGTATTTTTTATGTTTGTTACCTCATAACTTTCGAGTGAGTGAACCGATTTAGATGATTCTTTTTTTATGTGAAGGTTGGTTCCCTTAGAGTGCCATATATTTTGGTTCAGAATTTGTATTAAGTATGTGTGCGAAAACATACAGATGAATTGATAACCTCCTCCTTTTTTTAAAGTCGCTTAAAAAGAACCGTCTTCAAAGTAAACTATTCTAATCCAATCAATTTGCCCTAAAAATTGTCTTAAGTAAAATGAAATGGACTACTTAAAAGTGTAAAGAATTTTTTGTTCCATTTTGCTCAGGAGAAATTTTTTGCGCTTTGGGCAATAAAAATGAACAACAGTAAAAGGTTTATAGAATCTTTATAATGGTTTTATGATTACAAAAAATATTAAGAAAACTCTTCTAATACTCAAGTTATTAAATTAAAACCAAATAAGGCGGTTTTATGTGCCCCATTTAGGACCGACTAGGTTAAGGACTGCAGGATCTAGAATAATCTATATTTTCTTATGTTGAAAGGTCATATTCAAATCGAAAAAATGATATAAAAAATTGTCATTATTATTGTTTAAAAATGTTTAGTTTTAATATTTTTAAATTGTGTCACAATGTTTCAATGCAGCAATATCTATTACAGAATAGGTGGTGAGTCTCTGCAGGTTGCAGTAAACAATTATGTTGTTGTGTGGTTCAATGGCAAGGAACTTAATATGGTGTTCGGCCTCCAGTTGTCCATCTCAAGGTTTGGGAGCACAGTTAATTTCTGGGTTATGGAGTCTATATATAGATGTGTGGGAAATTATTACAAAGGCTACGAAAGACTTGGCATGGCCCTATTTATAGGTATGTTGTATATATTTTTTTATTAATTAAAGATTGAATTATAAAGCAGAAAGGGTTGATGGAAGAGCTCAAAAAATCAGTTGGGTTTTTTCTCCATCATCATTACAATACCATATATATATTTAGATTAGAGCAATTCATTAGCTCCCACGCTTTTTTAGGATCCAAGTAATCTTTAAAATTTTACAAGAATTGTCAATCAATTTTCATTTAATAAAGGATTTGAATTCAATAAGTAACATCTCTAGAACATCTTGGACTTTATGAAGTAAAACTTCTTTAGGCGCCTGAGGGTAATTTTTTTACGGATGAAACGCGTGATTAGTGTCATAAAGATGTGCAGTGTTTTTTCTGGTAATTCGTTGAAGGTAAGATAGTTTTAATATTTACAAATAGCATGTGGCATTTTAATTTGCCACTCGTCAATTTATAATTTAATATACTAGTTATAAAACGAAAATATTTCATAAATTCTATTACTAAATTTTTAATTTAAAAACTAAATTTAATCAAGAATTTCTAATATTAACAAAAACACGTGGCATTTTTATTTAAAATTCGTCATTTGATAAAATCTCAAATTAACTATTACTCTCAAATAAATTATTTGTATTAATTTTCGACACTTAATATTTTAATGACAATTAAATTCCTAACATATCTTTTTTTTCCCTCCCTTTAAGTCCCGGAAATCTAAAGTTTTGGATTTGTATAAATATAAACAAGACTTAAAAATTAGTTTGCCAAAGAAGTTTCACTTCTGACAGGCGTACTTTGTACGCACACCCTATTATTTTATAGAAATGTATACAGTTTGCCCTGAAATAAGTTGTTAGGTGATATTTATGTAGTCATAATATAATTTGTAAAATGTTTCAGCATCGCTGACATGTTTGGGCTCTCTAATTTGTGCTCTTATTTTGGGTTGGATGGATAGCAGAGCTGAGAAGGCTCTAAGACGCCAAGAAGTACAAGTGAATAAGGACCAACCGTTCCAGCTCAGAGATATATTGAAATTTAAAACAGTCTTCTGGTTGCAGGCGGTCATTTGTGTGGCATATTACTTGGCTATATTCCCCTTCATTGCTTTAGGGAAGTGAGTATTGTTAGACTTTACTAATTCGATTTCATAAATTCAATTCCCAAGGAAGTCATTTTGACTGCTTCTAAATTTTATTTATAATGACAATTGTGTATGTAATGACAAAGTTTCTTAGACTAGTATGAAACATTTATGCATTTATTAATCATTCTAGTTGCTTCACCTCTCTTGCATATCCTGTATATATGTGTTATATATATGTATTGCCCAAAAGCAGTTGTTTTTGCTATTTGGGAAATTTGAAATATTCAAATGGTTTTTATAATTGAATTGAGTAAATTTCTATAGGACTGTTTATATATATTTTGATTACAGTCATTTCTACATGAGTTGATATTCGAATCTTTATGCCAAGCCTGTCTGTGTACCTCACTCTCCTTGAACCCTCCATAACGTAGTTCAGGGGGGAAGGAGGATCTCTAAAAATATATGTATATTTCATTGTTAATACTGACTAATAACTTGTCGTGCGACTCTAAAAAATAATATACTATTTATAGTTAATTATAAACATTTTTTTTTCCATATTTGTTATTCTTTCACATTGCAGTAATTTTCATTGCTTTGGGGCAATATAGGCATATAATAAGTTTCAGTCTTTCTAGTGTTAATTACATTTGGATCTTGCGCAAAACTAGTTTTTTTGAATCGTCTCACTACTTTATTAAGCGAGATTTTTGACTCTATGGCACATTGCAGACTATTTTTCGAGCGTAAGTTTGACTTCCTACCACAAGACGCGAATACAGTTAATTCTATGGTGTATTTCTTATCCGCTGCTCTAAGCCCATTCTTCGGTATCCTTATTGACAAGACTGGTAGAAACGTGACGTGGATTATTCTGAGCATTGTCACCACCATTGGATCACATTTCCTTTTAGCGTTCACATTTGTTAATCCTTATGTGGGTGTGGTAAGTTTGTTTCCGAGTTAATAATTTCTAATTCTTCCCCCCCACTTCATAGTATCAGTTCATACTCTTCCGATATATCGACAACGGCTACATATAAAGAGTCAAGTATGAAACCCTAATCTTATTTGACCGGGTTTCACAGAATTGTTTTTCTACTTTTGTACTAAAGATATTGTTTTCTTCAGTATCACGTTTTAATAGCTTAATCGGGTGATATAATCATCTGAATATATAACTCAAAAAGTCTTTCTAGGTAGGGGCCATCGTTATAGATGTCATGTTCAAAATCTGAGTTGTTAATGAAGTATAGTTATTATTCATCCACTTCAAACACGTGGATGACACGCTACGTTAAGACAGTTTTTTAAATATATTAATTAAATTTGAGAAAAATTGTACAGTGCAACATTTAATGAAAATCCAGCGTACGTATAAGGTTGATGACATGAGAATTGACTTTAATTTTTTAATATTAATATTTTAATGATTAAAGCTAATTATTTATAGTACACCAAACAAGTAACATGAGACAAAAAGAAGAAAATCTACAATCATACATACTGGGAATAGGATTTGAATAAGTGAAGGACAATTAACATTGTCTTAAACATAAAATGACAAGTATTGTGATTCTACTTGCTTTTTAAAGATTTCCAATAATTTAGCTTTTCTTATAGATACTTACAGATTATTTCACAATTTATTAGCGGTGTTTGAAAGTAACTGATTATTGTACTTTTTGGAGAAGGAAAATATCTTGACGTAACCTGCATATCCCAGGAATAATATACTTACTACTTATGTGTTGACACATACCTTACTACTTATGTGTTGCCGGTCAATTGGTAGTGGAGCAGTTTCGTGGGTGTATCTACGCTCTAATAACCGTATTTCCGATGAGTGAGGATGCGTGTGCCCAGCAATGGGATGTTAATATTTACTGATACTTACTTTTTTACAGTTTTACATGAGATTCTGTCGGATTTCCTTAATAAATAAATGTTTTCGTAGATATCGCTCGGAATATCCTATTCTTTACTTGCGAGTGGTTTGTGGCCGCTTGTTGCGATGGTCGTACCAGAGAACCAAATGGGCACTGCATATGGAATGTGAGTTAATAATCTTTAACGGCCTCACTGGCATAATGCTGCGAGTAATCGCTTCACTAGTTAAGGGCGTTAGAATAACTTTTATTTATCATACCAGTTACTATTTTATACAGTACTATCTTGTACAAAATGAACGATTACATAGTTTGATAAATGGGGTGATATAATTATCAAAATTACGAAAATATCAAAGGTGCCATCGATTTGACGATTCAAAAGTGCCGTAAAAACCTACTTATAATACTACTATAGCCTTTCCGACCCTAGGTATCAAAACGTTGATGCGAAAGGGTGTATTAAAAGACGTCATTTCATTACGAATTCATTTGTTTGGAAATGAGGCGACTGGGCGTAATACGCGGCCGTACAAATAGGTGAAAACGAAAACCGTACATTTGTCTCGCTCTTTCTTTATGGTAATACCACGATTGTTGGAGTAAGAGAAATAACATGTCACTAGCTAAAACAAAATGCGCTAATAATTGGATTGTGTGGGTGTTTGGTTATCAAAAATAATATTTATAACTGTTTGCCCTTTAGAAAATAAAAATCCGGTAGAAGGTTTCTTTATGATTACGAAAAATATGAAGAAAGTAACTCTTCTAATACTCAAATTGTTTCAATTAATTTCCACGCTTTTGCCCAGCTAGGTTAATAAGGAACTTTTGATTTGGATTTTATTTCAGTTGTCAAGCCGTACAAAACTTGGGATTGGCTGTAACAATAATATTGGCTGGCATGATCGTCGACAGTTATGGATATTTCATGTTAGAATTATTCTTCCTGGGATGTCTATTTGGTAAGAAACTTACTCTACTTTATTATACGCGTCGTAACTGAAAACCGAAATAATTTCTACAGCCTTTCTTTGCTATAATTTCACAAGTTGAACTTACTGGTGACCTCATAATGCTCTTTGAATTGCGCCTCATAGATTACCCGTGACCTCACTTCAGAGATGTGTTTAATTGTTATTTCTAGAATGCCATTGCACTTGTTAATTATCTGTATGTTTATAGTAATATATAATTATGTACAAAATTACGTTACTTTAATGTTAGCCTTAAGAAGAAACAAAACAAATAAATACTTAGAAGACGGAATAGGCGAGAATGCTCCAATGACGAAGACAAAAACTGCATACCCGATGGAGTATGAGAAAAACTATATTTAAAAGAATAACTACTGAGATCGAGTTTTTTATAAATGAACTGTTTCAATTTGTTGTAGATATGTTATCAACGGAAATATTTGAATAAAAAATGTCTTTATTTTGTAATGTTTATCAAAATGTGTCTGTTTATAATCACGTATTATTTTTTAATAAATAAAAAGTTGATTTTGTGACTATGTTATTGTAATGAAAACCTCTTCATCATCGATTTGAAAGTTGATGAAGTGGGAGATGAAATCATTACTAAAACCTACAATTATCCTCTTGCCGAAATTTTTGAAGGTTCCTCTTCTGCCACGTGTAATATGCATACAATATTTTTGAAGTGAAACTTCTTTCGGTGCATGAGGGTAAAATTTATACGGATGAAACGCACGATTAGCACCACGAAGAAGTGCAGCGTTTTTTATGCTAATTCGTTTGAAGGTTACGTAGTTTTAATATTTACAAATAACATATGACATTTTAATTTGCCACTCGTAATTAATAATATTACATAAATTTTATTTACGAAATTTTATTTTAAAAAATTTCTATAGTAATAATTAATTTACAATGATTTTTTATAAATATAAATTGAGGTTAGGTATATTTACTATTTAAAAAGAATTACGAGGAATTTTAATTTGATATTTATCATCTGAGATTTTACTATATAATTTTTTAAACAATATAACATAAATGTATTTAAATAATTCTCTCTGATTATTATTATTATTAATTATGCCCTCCGTCTAAATCTCGGAAATCTAAAGTTTTAGATTGGTATAAATATAATCAAGACTTAAAAATGAGTTAGCCGAAGAAGTTTCACTTCTGACATGTGCACTTTGTACGCACGCACTTTTATTTTTATTTCATTTTCTTTTCTTTACAGTTTCACTGATCGCAGCGGTACTGATTTACATATTGGATTCAGCGTCATGTGGTATCTTGAACCTGTCACCTAGCGCCAGGGAAGCGGTTCTCAAGTAAGTTTTTATTCAAATTGAAAAATTCTCTCTCCAAGCTTTTACAGCGCTTTGGAATCGTCATATATTTTTTTCATATTATTTTCGAGACACGAGAAATTCATTAAATAATATGCTTCTTGAAGTACTACAACATTGTAGATTGTAATGTCAAGTTACGTGATTCTTTTATAGGACGCAGACTGGTAACGAAGAAACTGCAAACTTGCTTGAACACGCTGACAGTTCAGATCAAGAAGAAACTGATTCGAGACCTGGCCAGGCCGTTGCTTCTAGTAATTCTGGTGACAGAAGGGAAGAGGGGGAAGGTTTAGAGGACAGTTTAGGGGCGCCCCGCGAGTCTCCTCAAGCGCAATCAAATAGGATACGAAGTCGATACATTTCTCAACTGCTGCCCTCAACTAACATTCCATAGAATGACCCTAGTTTGTATTGACTATTGATATGTAAATATATGACTAATATAGAAAATATAGATGTATGTAATTCGTGATATTTTTTAATAAACGTATTAAATGTTGATAATATGAAATATAAATGACATAATGCAATAAAGCTCTATAGTTTCATTTTCTATTTCTCAATGTGATCAAAATTATTTTTCATAAGAATGAAAAACATATAAAAAATATTATTAAAAAGTTTTACCATAATCAGCTTAGAACAATGATCGACAACCAGCGGCCAGTAAGCCACTAGGTGGCAGTTCTCATAAAATTTGTAGCCCTCACAAAAACATTCTTATAACATTTGCAACCCGCACTAATATTCTTATAACATTTGTAGCCCTCACTAATATTCTCAACAATTGCAACCCGCACTAATATTCTCATAACATTTGTAGCCCTCACAAAAACATTCTTATAACATTTGCAACCCGCACTAATATTCTCATAACATTTGTAGCCCTCACTAATATTGTCAACTTTTGCAACCCGCACTAATATTCTCATAACATTTGTAGCCCTCACTAATATTCTCA